>RXOD01006159.1:0-11086 GCA_005223375.1 Amoebophrya sp. AT5.2
AGCAGGCGGCTCTTCATCCCTCCCCGCCGGTGTCACCAGCTGCTCCACCGTCGCTCTCGCTTCTACATCACCATTGTCTGCCGCTCGCAGCACCTCCACGTGCTTACCGCCGCGGCTCCACCCGCCAACACCCGACGCGCTTGAGCTGCCCCCGGCGCTTCCAACATCTACATCATCTTCCCCACTGCCACTTTTCCCCCGCCCACCTCCGCCTCCCCCCGAACCCGATCCCGAAACTCTTTCCCGCACTATGTCGCACTGCACGTTCTGGCGCAGCACCACGTCGATGTGGAGCAGTTCTTGTATTCCGCAGATGGCTCGCGTGGTCGCGGTGGCGGTGAGCGCCAGCACCCGCGGCACGTTCAGCTGCTTGAAGAAGTAGTTCAGTCGCATGTAGGTCGGGCGGAAGTTGTGCGACCACACGCTGACGCAGTGCGCCTCGTCCACGCACACCAGGGCCACGGGAAAGTCCCTTGAGGAAAGAGCCCACATGGCCAGCCGCTCCGGCGTCACGAACAACAGGTCCACCTCGTTGTTCCGCACCGCGCCCATGATCCGTCGGCTCTGCTCCGGCGTTTGGTGCGAGTTGATCGCGGCCCCGCGGATGCACTTCGGCAGGTTGCGCAGCTGGTCCGTCATCAGCGCGACCAGGGGGGTGACCACTAATGTCAGGCCCTCGTCGCGGAGCAGCAGCGCGCAAATCTGGTACACGAGCGACTTGCCCATGCCCGTGGGCAGCAATAAAAGCGTCCGCAGGTTCTCCACAACCACGCTCTCGATGGCCTCCTTCTGGCCGCGGCGAAAGCTGTTGAAGTGCAGCTTTTCCAGGGCCTCGGCAGCGGTCCGGACGACGGTCCGCTCGGCACCGAAACCCCGGCTCCACAGCGGGACGTCCCAGCCCGGGTTGTCCACGAAGTAGTGCTGCGCGAAGGTCTCCTTCGCGAGCTTCTCCCGTTTCGACAAGTAGTGGTTCTGCAGGGCTCTTCCTTGACCCTGACCTCCCTGTCCGGCGATGCCGTTGTCCGCAGAAAAGTTCATCCGCCCGGGCCGTCGCTTCTTCAGCGACATGAGGCGCTTGGTCGACGCGACGTGCCGGTTGGGGTTCGCGCGCATGCGCTGCATGTAGCCCTTGGACTGGGGGATAAAGTTTCCGTACCCGTTCTGGTCCGCTTTGGAGCCCTTTTTGGCTACGTGGCCCTTCTTCGATGCCGCCTGCTTGCCAACCCTGTCCAGGTGGGCGTTCAAAGCGGCGCTCATCACGGGGATGGTGGTCTTCTTTGCTTGCGCTCTACTTTGGGAAGACGTTGCGGAGGACGAATTTTGCTGATTTTCATTTTCCACGGCATTCTTGAAGAGCGACGGCGCCGACGACGAAATCGCACCGGAGCCAAGAAGACCGCAGCCCTCCTGGGATAGTGGATTCGCATTCGTGGCTGCATTTCGAAAGCTTTGGTAGTACGGGACGCGCTTAGCGGTTACCGTCGCAGCGGCAGTAGCATGTTGATGTTTATCTTTATGTGGTGGGGCCGCGACTCTTGCAGTTTCAGCGTCGTCGTCTGGCGGTAGAAGGGTCTCTTTTGGCTTGGCCTTTGGCTTGGCTGCAGGCTTCGCGGTGGAGACGGCGGGAGCCTGTGTCGCCTTCGGGCGCGGGGGCGCCAGCGCGGCTCTCGGACTTCTGCTTTCTTCCGCGATCGGCGACAGCTTTTTCCCACCTGCAGCTCGACCGGCTGCACCCTGCTCCACAGCAGCAGCCGGTGCTGGTCTCCGCTTTGATGTTCGATCGCTGGCTTTTTTCTTGCTGCTCCGGCGTTTCTTGCTGCTGGGTCGGGACTTGGAGGACCGCTCGTCGACATCCGTCGGAATGGCCTCCTCCGACGAGGACGAAGTGTCGTTGCCTGAAGATGACTCCGGTCCACCGAGGACGTTGTCCCCGACAGCAGCACCCGCTACCGCTTCCACTGCGCTGTCCGAAGTGTAGTGGTCGCTACTGTTCTCCCCCTCGGCTACTTCGTCAAGAGCCGGCTCGTCGTCGTCCTGTTCGATTTTCCGACGCAGCGGAGTGCCGCGTTTCTTCCGCCGGCGCGCCGACCCAGGCGTGCGGACCGCTTTAGATTTTTTCGCTGCTGATGTTGACGCGTCCCGGTCGCGCGGGGCAGGTGAAGCCGGGCTCGCTCGACGGCCGTCTCGAACTCTGGTGTTGGTGAAGTTTTTCGCTCCTGGGGCGCCGACCGTTCCTGCTACAGGCGCTCCGCTTCTTCCACCATCGGCGACCACGCGACCGTCCAGCGCGGCCCCCCCGACGACCGCGAATCCGGTTTGGAGACTAAAATCCAGCCCATCCTTCGCCATTTTTCGGTTTTCCTGCACCCGCGCGGCCAGGCGCTTCGCCCGGAGGACCTTCTGGTTCAGCTCGTGGATAACGTTCCGATTTACCGTGTTCTTGGGCAGAGGTTTGGGAGGCTCGCGCTCCTCGCCCATCTCGGGGTCGTCGACGAGCACAGACGGGTCTAAGGAGCATTCGATCTGCATGTCGATGTTCTCATGCAGTTGCAGCCTCCCTGTGGCTGTGTCGCCCGTCGGTCTTCGTCCTACCATACCCATGTCGCCCTTGCGTATTTCTGACGATGTAGTTCCCCCTCCACTGCCACTTGATGGAGGTTTCGCTTTTGGTCCACCGCCTGGTGGCAGCATGACAGACACCGCCGCCTTCGCCTTGGGTGCCGCGCGCTTCCTCATTTTTGCAGTCGTGCTGGAAACCGCAGCACCAGCTCCCGCTCCCGCCGGCGCAGATTTCTTCTTTGCACTGACCACGCGCCGTTTTTTCGTTGGGGGGCCAGCTCCGCTCTCGGCTGTTGATTTTCCAGGAAGGAACGCATTTCCGGCACCTCGATTTTCCATGAAGCTGTTCTGCGCCCACTCACCGCATTTTACTTTCTCCTCGAGCGCCAGCCGTTTGTTCGCTCTTCCCGCGTAGTTCACGAACGAAGTCGTCGGCCCCGACACCAGGTACATGGACGCAAACATGTCACCGGTGGACCCCGGACGATAGATCGGCGCCGTGTTAGTGACCACCGCAGCTCCTGCTCCTGCACCCCCACCACGCGAGGACGTCTCACACGCTTTCGCTTGAGCTTCTTCTACCTCTTCCGCGTGCAGAGCTTTTAGTTCCTCAGTTGCTTGCTCCTCGTTCTTCATGTCGATGTCCGCCTCAATCTCGCGGTCGTCGTCGAAAAAAAAGTCATTGTCATCGAAATTGTGTGCCTCCTGCGCCTGGAGGTGCGCGGCCGGTGGTGCAGGTTTTGCACTGGCCGTCGCCGGAAGATGTTGTGGGCTGGACGAAGTGTTGACTGCCGCGATGACCTCCGCAGCTGCATCTGCTGCGGTCGGATGCTGCAGAGCGGCGCCGACGTTCGGGACTGACTTCCTGCTTTCGCGAACGGGAGTCGGAGCATCGGCAACTTCCTTGTCCTTGTGGATGCTTCGCGCCGGCGGCAGAAAAGCGCTGGATGAAGACGATGAGGATGAGGGGATGAGCGCTGTTGCCGCCGGAGTACCTCCAATTTGCGGCGGTGCCGCTGGCAATCCGTTCGCGCTGGGCGCGCTTGCATTGGAACCCTGCGTCGCAAGGGGCTTCTTTTTGCGTACATACATCATCTTTGCAAAGTCGTGGCGGCTATGTGCTTCCTAAGTATACATTTTCAAGCGCATGCTCATTGCTTTTTTTTTTCGTACGGTCACGACGATTTTTTTTCCACCCCCACAATGTCCCTAGTGCCCACAGTCACCAGAGCAGCTGCTCGCGTATTTGTATTTGATCTTTTAAATTTAAAGTTCTTTCGCTGGCCTCCTTGTCTTAAGCTTAAAGTTAACCCTACGAAGCGATTTTTCATCTATCTTTAGTACTCACAAGCCTTTTTTTTGGCTTTTCTTTGCTCGTCGACGTCCGGTAGCTCGTTCGCGAAAAATCGGGCTGTTTCTATAAATATTTTGAACACAAGCAGTCAGGCCGATGTGCACCTCAATTCTTGGCGCGAAAGTCGTCGTCACCAGAGCACAAAGTAAGGCGGTAGCAGCAGTCAAACAATCGAGCGAGGACGCTGCGTCACTTGTTCCTCTACCACGGAGACGGACCCGAAAAATGTGGAGCCCAGCGGCAGCGAGGACGAAGCAAACCAGGTCCTCGGCAAAAAAGAAAACGTCGTTGTACTTGTACATTAACATTGATTTACATTAGCTTGTGATCTTCACGCTACCAAGCACGCTTCAATTTTTTCCAGCCACTGTTCCGCTGTCCAGCCGCTGGACACGTCCGCGGCCTCCACGTCGTTCATGAAGACCGTCGGCGTGACGTGCACCCCTCTCTTCCGATGCATTTTGCACATGGCCATCATTGCGTCGTAGACCAGACCCGGCCCCTGCTCTTCTTCGAACTTCTTCAGCCAATTTTTGTCGACCCTTTCCGCTTCCTCCTCCGTGAGCACTTGCTTTCCCACGCCCAGCGACAGGATCAGCTTGTGCAGCTCCCGCCGCGTCATGTGGCACGTCTGGTGGTCGCAGAACAGTTCGTAGCGCTTTTCCAGCACGGCGGAGGCGAAGTCCCAGTACTTGGCTTTGCCGAGTTCGAAGGTCACCGCAAACGCCGTCTCGTGCATCACCGAGGATTGCATGTGCCAGGCCTGCGACACGGGTTGAAACAGAAACTCAACCGTGTTCTCGTAGCGCGCGGGGTTGGTCTTGGCCTTTTCCCGCAGCGTCGGCATCACCTGTTCGCGGAGGGTCTTCATCATCATGGCCGAGAAAGGACAACAGAGGTCCTGGAACAACTCGATCTTCAGCTTGGGGTAGCGGCCAGCCGCAAACTCGGCCGAAAACCCCAAGGGGGCCGGAGGAATCTTGGGGGGCATTTTTATCTATTGGCGAAGGCGAAGAGGAAGATGAATCCAAAGTAGATCTCACCGACAGTCGTGTATTGCCCGAGGAATACAGCGACTTCTTTAGCTGCAAGGAAAGATCCAGAGAGAAAGCGATGTGAATGTTCTCGCGGCCCTATGTATTGTAGTTGTTCCTGTCACACCAGGACCAGATTCACATGGTTGCGCGATAATCATAATGACGTGGAGGTCAAACTCAAATCTTCTTCTTCAATGCCAGCGCCAGGCTTATATAATCGAGTAGACGTCCACGTCGGACCGGCACAATGAATAAAGAGAGGAGGACCTGGACCACACTGAAGATACTATACGAACTTACATTCATTTATAAATAGATCATGGCGAAAAGCAGCGAGACGGCGTGCCATGTGTCGCGGGGTCAATTGCGGGCTTCGAACCATGTATGTACATAATGTTGATCAACCGCCGGTGATATGATTGAATTCACGATACATACACCACACGAGACCACGATGCCAGTGCTCGTTCGGAACAGCAAAAGGACGGGCATCAAACTCGGTTGAGAAAGCTCGCAAGACAATGGGTCCTTACGTTCTCTTTCTCGCCGCGCTCGCCTTCGCTGGAGAACGGAATATGGAGATGCATTTTCATTCGGTTCAAGACCTTCTGGCAGAAGCTTTGTTCTCCAATGGCGCCCTATCTTGTTGGTGCAAGCACTGCTCGTGCTCCTCCTGAGTGGAACCAACTCAGCCCTGCAGTTCCATCATCATTTTCATGTCATCGTCGTGGTCCTTCATTACGTTCCGGGGCAGTATCGTGATCGGATTCGGATTCTGCTCACCACTCCGAGGAAGCGTAGTTCCGCTTCTGTACGCGTCGTACACCGGGTCCGTAAGCTTCATCTGCAGGTTGATGCCCATCGCCGCAAATTCGACCGTGAGCAGTCGGTACACAAACGGAATGTCTTTCGCCACGCACTCGATGTCCTTCGCGTTGGGGTCGCTTTGCCGCGCCTTCCGGCTGCATGGCGGGCAGATCGCGGTCGTTATTGCCCGCGCGCCGAAGCTGGTGCCGCCTCCTCCGTGATACTGCAACCCGTCCCTGTTCTCCCGCAACGAGTTCATGCCGCGGTTCGCGTCCCGGCTGTACGCGGTGCGGTTGGCCGAGAAGGCGCTACCCGCCCCGGACTCCTGTTTCGGCACCGGGGTGATGATGCTGCCGCAGCACGGACAGACGAAGCCCAGGGAGTAGTCGCTGCACCGCATCAGCCGGTCGTGCACCAGGAAGGCCGTGCCGTGCGCGACGAGCGCGTCGCGCTCCATCTCTCCGAGGCGGATACCACCGTGTCGCTGCCGCCCCTTCACGGGCTGGCGGGTCGTGGGGTCGGAGGGACCCAGGGCGCGGACCTGGGCCTTGTCCGCAACCATGTGCCGCAGCCGCTGGTAGTAGACAACGCCCATGAAAATGTGCGTCTGCATCGGCTCGCCGTGGATGCCGTCGTACAGCTGCTCGGTGCCGTAATAATCGTACCTGGATGTGGATGGTGGAGGTCATGGTCATGGTCCGACGTCGTTAGAGCTAGATGAAAGTGAATCGATCGAGAAACAAAAGCAGGCCACATGCAGCTGCAATGAGTGGTTCTGTCAGAAAAGACGATACAAACTACCGAGAGCCCGCCATGTGGCCATAAAGGCGACGGGATCGGGTCATAGCCAATTTTCTGATTTGTGTGCGACTTCCATGTAAATGGTTCCGCGATCGGATACCGCTGAGAAAACACAGTCGGCAGATCGCACTGGAAGAAGTCATTGGGAACGCTAGCATCCATTGATTTTTCAGTCTAAGTCTATGTCTCACAGCGCAGACACGAGCGTGTTACACGTAAACTCCACGACTGGAGGACAAAATAAGAATCATAATCCAATGATTCTCACCCGTAGTCCTTGAGCACTCTTCCGAAGTATTCTGCGGGCATTGGTTGTCTTTCTCCGTCGCATGCCGTAACGGGGTCTTTTTCTAGGAACGGGTCGTCCTCGTTGTTGGTGTCGTAGTTGAAGTGACCGCGGTACTTCCGGAACGCCGTGGCGTTGACGTGCTTCGTCCCGGTTAGCGCCGCCGCCTTCCCCGCCATCGACTCGATCAGCTGCCCGATGGTCATGCGCGACGGGAACCCGTGCGGGTTGAACAAAATGTCCGGCACCATTCCCCGCGCCGAGAACGGCATGTCGGAAGCCTGCCACAGAGTCGCCATCACCCCCTTCTGCCCGTGCCGCGTAGCGAACTTGTCGCCCACCATGGGGCGGCGGTTATACCGCAGCTTCAAAGACAGCTTGGTCTGGTTCTCCTCCAAGTTGCCGCCTGCGATAATTTATTAAGCGATTCGATCAGAGCTAAGCATATTGAATCTTTATTTCTGGGAAGATAGAGATACAGGACGAAGGACCAAGAAAAATAATGAGCGAGATTCATCCATCCTATGAGGACCACCACTACCACAGCTCCATTTATTCACAATTATTTCTAATACTCGAAAAAAATAAAATTTAGAAGTATTTATAGTATACAGGTATAGTTCCTACCAGCGAAGGAGCCTCCCGAGATGACGGTGATGTTTTCCAGCCAGCAGGGGTCTGCGTCTTTGTACTTGGTGACCATTTCCTCCCCCGTGGCCTTGTTCACGGAGGTGACTAGGACCATGCCCTGCGTCAGTTGCGTGCACATTAGAGGGGTGCAAAACCCATCTTCGGCGGCATTTATTCTGGCCGATGTTGCTTGGCTTCTCCTTCTGTCGCGATCAAATACGAGACAAAATTATAGATACAAGACGAAACACGAGACAGCACAGAGCATTCATGGCGCCTCTTGCCTGCCGCTTTGCAATTGCAGTGCTTGCCTCACTTCCTCCCTAGCAGCTGCAGTCGGAGCATCGAATGCGTCCAAACACAAGACCAAACACAAGAGAAAATATATTTATATGAGACCATGACCAAGTACAAGACAATACAGTCAGAAAACACCCGCTGCCCACGTCACGGTAGGCGTAGCCGACCATAACCAACTACCAAAGCCGGGGGAAATACTTACAAGACCCCAATCGCATCTTCGCAGAACAATGCCCCGCGGCTAAACGGGTCAAGTACAGTTGATGATCGTCCCCTCCTTAAGCCGACCTTCGGCGTGCCGTCCAGCTGCATGTGGGCGTTCTCTTTCCCCCGCGCCACCAGTTCCTTTTTCGCCACGTTCCAGTTCGAGAAGGCCCAGTTCGAGGCGAGGTTGCGGTTCTTGGCGTCCTTCTCCGGCACGCAGGAAATGATCTTCTGCTTGTACACGTTGCCCGCCATGAACCCGCGGTCGTACGACATCTTGTTGATTATCATCGCGTCCTCCATGTCGTAGCCTGTGGGTGAGGACTCGATGATAATCAACAAGATGAATGAAGAGCGGGTGGAGGATTCGCCATTCAGCGATGCAATACTTGATGTTCAACAGTAGAAACAGATTTAGTAAATTTTTACATTTTGCAGCTTCGCAGCTATACGTGTGGCCTCTGTCATGATCATGTTGATGCCCTTCGAAAAATCGAGGTCCTCCACCATCAAGCAAAGCCTCCAAAGCGAACTACGTATCAATATCAACACTGTAAAAAATAAAAAGTTATAATGTAGTCTTCGCTGACGCTGTACCTGTGTATGCGCAGACGGCCACGATGGCGTTCATCCCGGTTGGGTGTGTGTCGAATTTTGCGTCTGCGTACATCTGGGCTCGCACCATCGGTCTTTGCGGGAACTGGATTTTGTACACCTTGTTGTCCGTCCTGCGGGCGTGGTTCTGGTACGGCGTGCCCATGGTCTGCTTCAACATCTGGCACTGGTACATGCAGCGCGGACTCTGGTTGTGGTTCTGGAAGGGCGTCAGACTCGCGATGATGGACAGCATCTTGATTGGGTCGATCTCGCGGTGGGTGTACACCGTCGCCTCCATTTCCGCCCCCCCTACCGCCTCGCGGTGCCCCATGTCGTCGTCGCAGTGACCGTAGGACCGCTGCTGCTGCGCTTCCATCTCGGTGGAGGCGGAGGTGGAGGCCTCCGAGTCCGACGAGTTTTTGTCGTTTGCAGCGTTAGAAGCTTTCTTGCTGCGCAACTTCTTGTTCTTGCTCCCCTGCTTACTTTTATTTGCCGAAGAAGTTTTTCCCGCAGCTGGTGCATTACCCCCATCAAGATCCCCCCCTGCACCATCCCCCAACATTGCCATTCTCTTGTCCATTCTTTTTTCCGCTGCCACTAGATTCCGCGCGTATTGCTGGATGTCCGCGCGCAGCACCTTGCGCGCCCAGACGAGTTCCGCTTCCGTGACGGCGATCTTCAGGAACAGCTGCTCGAACGGCCCGATGTGCTCCAGCTGGTTACTACGCAGGCAGCGCACGGGCCGCGTGAACCGGCAGGGGCCCACGAACAAGAATATCCCCGGGAAGATCCGGTCCCACGACCGGTCCACGAACGCGATCTCGAGGTTGTGCGGCACGAGCTTGAACAGCTCCTCGTGGCACGGCAGGAGGTACTTGCTCTCGGCCTCCGCCTCGCGCTGGAGGACGGGACCGGACGTCACGGAAGAAAGCGCAATCGTGAGCGCGGCCGATCTCGAGTCCTCCGAGTCAACATTTTCAGATCCCGATAAAGCTGCCGTGCCGGAAGATGAGGAACCCTGAGCTGCGCCTTCGACTTCAACGTCGTCGTCGGAGTCAACATCTTCATCTGCCTGCTCCTCGGTCGTGTGCGCAGGCTCCTCCTCTCGCGCGCGCTTCTTCGACGAGGACTTGCTGAATTTTTCCGCTTTTGCGGTAACACTCAACGTGTCGGGCCTGGTCATCGGACCCGCGCCGACCGTTCCGCGATCCTTGCTCGCGTGGTTCAGGTCTTCGGGTTTCGCCGGCACCGTCATCAGCTTCTTCCACAGTTTTTTCGTTATCTGTTTGTTCTCCGTGGACATGGTCTTCGCCCGCCGCAGCATGCCCACGACCTTGTCCGCGTCCTCGTCTCGCACGTACCCCAACACGCGTCCCTCCAGCACAACTGGATAGTACTCCCCCATGCTGATCCCTCCTGCCAGGTACCGCTCGTGCTGATCTTCTCCCCCGTGACCCGACATAGAAGTTGTATTGGTACTGCCAGCTGCACATGCCGCCTCCAGCACCCCCAGGCGCTGCAAGAAGGTTCGCACGTTGGCAACGCAGTCGTCCACGGACTGCGGGGGCGTGAGCGCCACCTGGCAGTTCTGGCTGAGGTGGTTCAACAACCCACACGGCCCCCCGTCGGGCGTGTGCACCGGGCACAGGAAGCCCCAGCTGTCCGGCAGCAGCTTCCGCACCGCCGTGGTCTTCATCTCCATGAAAAACTGCCCGCGGTGGATCGCGCGGAAGTGGGATAAATACCGCACGGCGTTCAGCTTGTCCGCGACGATCGTGAACCCCGTCACCTGCATCAGGTCCAACCCCGACCGCGACTTGATCGTCCCCGTACTCAAAAAGTAGTTCATCGCGTGGTCCACGTCCTTCACGCCCCAGAACACTTTTTCCACCTGGTCTAAATCGAACAGGTCGTCCCCGTACTTCACCTTCTTCAAAAGCGTCAGCTTCGCTTTCAACAGCGTCCCCTCCACAGCTTCCTTCAAAACCGCGCCGTACAGCTGCCCGGGCAGAAGCGCCTCCTGCGTGGACAGCGCGTCGCAGTTTTCGGGGGAGATCTTGCCCTCGGCGAGCCGCATCAGCTTCTGGAACATGAGGCAGAACAACGAGAACTTGTCCTCGTACTGTGTACTGTTCACGAGGATGAACTGGCGCACGATGCGCAACCCCACGTCCGCGTCCGTGAAGTACGCGGGCTCCTGCAGCGGCTGCCGGAACTGGTCCCCGAGGAACTGCAGCGCGTCGGCCTTTCTGTGGATCGGAAAATCCCCAGCCAACATGGTCTGGAACATCACCTGCACGCGCTCCGAGGAGAAATTGTCGGCCTCGTTCCCGCCGCACAGCAGCTTCGCCATCTGCTTAGAGGGTTGAAAAACCCATTTTTGGCGGCATTTCTGCCAGATAGATGACTCGCCTAGTGCCGAGAAAGAATACGACACGAAATACGAGACAAAATACAAGACAACACAGAGAAATGGCCGGCCTCATTGTTGCACCTCCTGCCCGTCGCATT
>RXOD01006160.1:0-11083 GCA_005223375.1 Amoebophrya sp. AT5.2
CCGCCGCGCTGTCGTTGGCTGCAGGCGCAACGCGCGGGGAGCGTTCTGGGTGCGGTGGGGGACGGTACCCCGGCGGCGGCCGCCCCTCGTTGGCCATGCGACTCTGATACAGCTGGTGCAACCTGAACAGGTAGTTGTATTCAAAAGTAAACGATGTGTTTGAGTAGCTACTTATTTCGATTTCCTGCTACTGATAATATCAATCGCTCTGAGAACCACTGCCAGCTCCGATTCGGATCATCAAGGAAGCAACCAAAAATTAATGACTTTGCGCGAAAGAAGTTGTGCGAAATTTGTACTTTTGCAGCGTGGAGATGAGGTTTCCGTTCCGCGGGTCCTGCAGAAAGTGCTCCAGGAAGTTCGCGTCCATTTGCGCCAGCAGGTACGTCACCGTCGCCATTGCGCTGCCCAACTTATTTGTAATCTCGATCTCCGACTCCGGCACGCTCTTGCCGGCCTCGGCGGTTCCTCCAGCGCCCGCGCCCTCGCCTCCGCCCTTCCCCGCGCCATTCGCGTGGTTGGGAAGATGGTCGGCTCCTTTCCCGACTCTCGCTTTTCCCCCTTTCATCAGCTCCTCGTGATCGCTCTGGAGCCCGGCCTCCAGCGCGTCCGGCGAGCCAGCCTGGCCCATCAGCAGGTGGTGCTGGTTCTGCGAAATGAAGTACAAGTGCCGCAACGCCTGGAAGTTCTTCTGACGCGGATCGTGATTGTTGGCGAAGGAAGAGAGCGCCATCTTGATGGAGGGAATGATGGGCATCTCCTGCTCCGATTTCTTCAGCTGCTTTTCGGCGTGCGCACCCGCGTGCACCACGGCCCGCTGCAGATTGCCGTTGTTGTCGTCGTGGGCCTGATGAAATTTTGGAGTTCACTAGACAGCTTTTTATCGACCGGCACGATCAGTAGATGGAGATGAGATGAGAGAAGTGCCAGAAGTATATAGTGCTGTGCGCTGGATCCTAGCTGGGCTATAAGACTTTTTTTTCCTCCCTCGCAGAAGATAAGCGGATCCTGATTGAGAGCTTTGCTTTTTCTTTCAGAGGTAGTGACAAAAAGATGGATTCTACAGGCTGCCGTGACGACGGAGGTCTCAGATAACCTGCTAAATCTCGTTTGATCATCACGAAGAAGGGCAACGGCCTTGGCAAGCCTCAACCACAGTAGAAGTAGTATAAGTATATAGTAGAAGTAGTATAAGCATATCAAAAACTACAGCTTCCAAAAAAAAGGTGCGGTACGTCCCTCACGACTGCGCAGCAGCAGTACAGCAAGCGAATTTGCCAGCTGCCGACGTAGCTTTCTGACTTAGTGTGGGCCTTCTTCCTGTCCTTGTCGGAGCGAAATTGCAGAAAAGCGTCCAAAATCCGCAGCCCCGTCGCCGTTCCGCTGTGCGGCCACCAAAGACAAACCTCGTCCTCAAACGCCATTTTCGCGAACGCCTCGCGGAACTCGGTCTCGCTTATCTTCTCCAAGTTCACACGGCACTTCATGAAAAAAGACTGCGGCTTCCACGCAAGGGGGCACAGCTGATCGATGTGAGTTGGTTCGATTCTTTTTTGTCAGATATCGCTTATAATGAAGCATCGAAACGCAGGAATGCACGGCTGCAAAGATTGAATCTGTAGCTGTTGAAGTACGTGATTGAGCGCCTCGCTGAGGCGGTCCGGCCCGAATTTGTGGATTTCCTTCACTGCAATCTGGAGGGCCTGCTTGATTCTCTGCTTTCCCTTCGCCGTCACGTTTCCCGCGAGGTTGTGGCACAGGTCGAAGGGGTCCTCAACGTACCAGCCGCTCTGTTCTTTTTGGTTTAGGATGTAGTCGTCCAGTTTCCTTCTGTCGACCCCCGTTGGCGAGTCCGCAGGCGTCATTCCGTGCCGTATGGAGACGCACTTCGTGTCCCAGTCGAACTTGTTGGCGTAGAAGTCGAAAAACTCGGAGAGCAATTCCTGCGTAGTCCGCTGGTTCGCAGAAGGGGGGATTTTCTGCACCTCCATGAAAAACGTCACGTTCCACGTGCGCTCCTGCCCCCAACGAGAATCGGAAATCGTCCTGTGTGCCGATTTGGAGAATGGCTATGCTACGGAGTGTGGCATCACGCTGTAGCTGCACCGCACGCAGACGACTGCCACAATTTACATTTTGATGCATATATGCGATAAAATCTGTTGCTTTTTGCGGCTTCAGCGGCGAAAAGCTATAGCTGCATAGGACCACTAGGAGGTGAGGAGTAAAGCTAGAGCTAGAGCTCGAGCATCAAGAGAATTCGTAGTAAAGATGGGTACTTTTTCGGCGTCCCCGGGTCCGTGGCCCCGAGGTGCTGCAGGTTCGGCAACACCGGGAAGGGGTCTGTGTGCATCAGATAGTACACCGCCATCAGGGTCCAGGCGTAGCTGTTGAGGTGGCCGTCGGTGGAGCCCACCACCTCGAACCGTTTCGCGAAGCACTTCACCCGCCGGATGAAATCGGGCACCCTCCGGTCGATCCGCGCGTAGCTGCCCATCAGCAGGGAATTGCGGTACCCCAGGTGGTTGTCCACGCAGATGTCGATGTCCACCCCGTGGTGGTCCGCCAGTTTCAGGAGCGGCAGCTGCGCCTGGAACACCGTGACGAAGTTCACAAACCCGAGCGAGCCCAGGTGGTCCATAAACTTCTGCAGGATGAGCACCGCGGGGAGGTCGCGCTCGTCCTCGTGCCGCTCGTACATCACGTCCAGGTCGGAGGTCTTCGTAATCAGCCCGCTCGTGTACGACCCGAACGGCTTGATCGAGCCCTTCAACCCCAAAATCCGGATCAGCGACGCGGCGCGCTTCGGGTCGATGAAGTAGGACGAGTCCATCCGACTACTTTGCGGCGGCGGCGGCGGCGGCTGCTCCGATGGTAGTTCCGACTGTACTAGATGTTGTTCCGTCGACGGTGGAGGGTGGTTTATTTGTGTCACCGTTTGTTGCCGCGGCTGGACCGGCTGTTGGGGAATCGAGGCCTGCCCGCCGTTCAGACTCTGGGCATGTTGCGGCGTCTGGGGCGGAAAACTTCCCCCCGTTGTCTGGGGCGGGAAAGCCCCTTGCCGTTGGGACGATATTAAACCCCCATTCATGTTGGGGTGGTGCGAGGGATGGTGCCCATTGGTCGCAGTGGACGAGGACGAGCCGCCAAGCTGGTACGAAGGACCGACCGACTGACTTGGATGGGCAGCGGAAGGGCCGACGCTTGGATCCATCGGTCCCGCCATCCCGGGGTGGTGTGCATCGCCGGGCCGCCGCACCGGCCCCGCAACGGCCGACGTCGTCGTCATACAAAGAAAAACTTTCTCTTTCACTTCTACGATTATATCAAAAGTTCGAACCGACGAGGTCTTGCGATATCAATTTGGAAATCGATTCCGGCCGATTCGATCTTATCTATCGATCCGAAGCGATCGTAAAAGTAGATTTCCTATGTATCAGTAGAAAAGGACCAGCGCGTCGGGGGAATTCGCTGAACCGATGCAGGAAAACCGTTCGATGCCTTGCTAGCGTAAGTACTAAAATACCGCCTGCGGCTTCTATCGGGAATGCCTGACGATAACTGCTCCCTATCACCAGGCAACAAGAAAGATAATTTCAGGTGTCGGTATCTATGTTTGTATACTTCTTCAGGTTACTTTGATGCTCGCTAGTGGGGTCGTCTACTACCAAAATTAGCGTCCTCGTCAAGATCGATCAGATCCGAGAAAAAAATACGATGTAGTTCTTACACTTGATAAAATTAGGAACTCCTTCTTCGGGAGTGTTCCGCACTTGTCAGCGAGACCAAGCAGGACACACGAGTCTACACACAGAGTATGTGTCGAGTCGGTCGTGTCAATTCGTGTGGGCTATGGCTGTGTCGAGAATTTTGTATCTAAGGGTGGTGGTTGCGTTGGTATTCACTATGGAAAGAGTCCATGTAAGCCTTGCCTTACTCGTTTGGCCGCGCGCGCTGTTCCAAGGCGAAACGGACCGATTTGGTAAATGTCTCAGAAAACAACTCGCTTCACTTTGCGCTGACCTTGCTGGGCGTTTCTCTATACTATAGGGTAGAATCAAGCTACAACCTATAATCAAATAAAAAATAGTGCACGATTAAAAGTAAGCACGAGCCTACAAGGAGTCACCAAGTCGATTGCGTGACCAGTTATTGTGATGAGCGGCGCAGAAGTACAGCAGAGGATAGCTTGACACGAGTGCTAGACCACGAGCCCGTGTAAAAATAATCCCCCTCTGCTATCGATCACTGTCTGTGTTTCTAGTGGACTGCGGGGTCGCTCCTACTACCTAGTAGAGGGAAAAGTCAAAGTAGAGGAGTGATATCGTGAGAGTAAAACCGCTTTCGGTCTGGCGCAAGCCAGCGCAACTTATGTTGGTGTTGGTCCATACCGCTTTAGTCAGCTTTTTTCATCGTTTGTATAATCAATATTATCAGGGATATCTTCGAAAGTTAAAAGCCACTTGACTGCGTCGAAGTAGACCTGGCAGTGTTGGGTTGATGGATCGATTGGTTGCTGAAAAAGCGAGTGATGGCGGTTGGTTTGTATAGTTTGCCACCGTCATTAGCAGGTAAGTGCCAAGTGACGGAGATCTGTTTTTGGTGTAGGCTACTTACCAAATATTAAGAAAGATCGTGGTTGCGGTACCTAGACACTCGCGCATTTGGAGCAGATTTCCATTGATCTCATGTCGTCCGAATGCATTTATGTTCGCACACGGTGACTCATCTAGCGCAAGTTGAAACCCGAACCGTGATTTTGATCCAGACGGTCTCAATCAATCGTTTTCTTTCTACGTCTACTGTCTTTTAAGAGAACACACATGCGTATTTCACGTGCCTTCGACAGACAGTTGGTTTGCGTGTCGGGGCAGGGGCACGTCCTGATGCCAGTGCGCTATCTCTCTGTCGTGAGCATATTCAGGAAAGAAGTCAGTGAAAAACACCAGAACTTTGAAAAAGATGGCGTCGGTGCTGATCCGGCGTACAAAGATTTTGGAGACAGCATACGCTGGTGTTGGTTTGTTTACGCTATCAGCCTACACTAACAAGCAGCCCTGTATGACCATGGCACAGACACCTGGTTTTTGCGTTCGCAAGGACGATGCTAGGATAGCGCAAAGCAACCACTAGTGAGACTGCCACCGCCAGTCACCTTTGCAAGTTCCCTTCGGCCCCCGCCCGTAGCAACGGACTCTGGCAAGACAACTTTGGAGACGCAAGCCTATTACTGCTGCACATCTTCACAGCAGAATCAATAATAAATAGTATTTCTTAGTCGACATGTACTAGCTACATGCAGCGGCAGGTGCCGGCAAGCTTGCGGGTGATACATTATTCAAGTCGATTGCATCGACTGCATATTCACTGGAAGGTCGTGGCCTCTGTCAATGTTTCGTGTCCAAATGCATGATGAAAAACCATGTGCGCGTTTCAGCTTCAAAGTCTTGGCCAGAGACGGCAACGCATCACCGAAAGGAAAGACTCTTGTCAGAACCAACAAAAAAAGTTTCAAGAACGTAGTGGATCCCTTTTCACGAAGGTGAGAGATTCTGGTCTGCCACTGCCGTTTTGGCGGTGCACGCACGAATACTTCGATCGCCGGCTTTGTTTCGAACCTACTATGAAGCAAAACAGTGAACGTGAAGACCTTCTCCAGTTCATTTGATGAAAGCACTAAAATTCATAGAACATGCGGGTGGCCCTCTGATTCCCGTACACAAACCGGGAAGAGTGACGTCAGCGACAGCCTCAGGATCATGATAAAACAGCTTTTTTTCTTTTTTTATTTACAGTCCGAAGATGCGTCCCACCGCGTTCGGGAGCGAGAATGGGTTACTGTCAAAGCGGTTGTAGCCCGGCACCGGAGGGGATGCTGAGCCTCCTCCTCCGCTGCTCTTTTCCGTGTTCATTGCGAATGCCGCGCTTCTTTCGATTTCGTCGCGCTGTCTTTTTCGCTTCAGCAGCTCTGCGCGGCTGCTCCTGCTCAGGGTCCGCGGGTCAACGGAGGATCTGTCCCGCTGCACGTCCACCCCCTCCCCCACACTACCCTCCACGTCGCTATCACTCAGCTGCCCCGGCGAGCTCCATGCGCTGTTGTTTCCGTTCGCGTCGAAGTCGCAATCGCCGGCGCCCACGGTCGAGCTCCTCGTTCGGTGGAGGCCGGAAATGTCTCCGTATCGCGTGCTGTCCTCCAGGACCGGACTCCTCGCAGGAGTCCGAAGATCCTTCTCGCCCCGATCCTTTTCACGCAGCTGCAACCCCGCCACCGGGTCGTAGAGTTCCACGGAGCCGCGGGTGGCGACCGCTTCCCGCGCCTCGTCGGGCGTGGCGAGGGCCGCGGAGGGAACGCTGCCGCGGTACCACGGCGGGGTGATGATCCACACTTCGGAGCGCGGATCCGACGCTTGGGGCCGCGGCGGACGCACAAACCGATCCGAGGCCGCGGGTCGACGCCGCAGCGGCTCGGGAGAGGACGCTCCGCTGTCGCTGTCGGTAGAAGCTTTTGCGGTAGTTAGTAGAGATCGTCGTGATGTCCTCCCCGCTACTCTTGCATCGTCTACCGCCACTACCTGCTTCCAAATGATAAGTGGCTCCGCCGTAGCCTGCGCAGCGCTCGGCGCAGGAAGACACCAGACGACTGACGGGTTCGCCTGCTCGGGAGATGCTGTCGTATCGCGTGCGGCAATTTGCTCGCTACCGCTTTCCCTCGTCGAGCCTCCAGGCACTCGGTTTCTATCCTGGAGGCCATCATTGGAGGAGGACTCGGTCGCGCTCAATCTGACCCCGCCCTTTCCACCCAGCTTTTGCGCCGGAGAAGATGAAGATGAGACCGCATCTTCATCCAACATCTGACGCACGACAGGTTCACCTACTTCGTTTTCGCTTGCTCTAGCAGCCGCAGAGGATGATTTCAGGCTCCGTTTCTTGCGCAGACTACGACTATGCGACGGCTTCCGCTGCACCGCCACCGGCATGCTTTTCTTTCGGCTGACAACTTTCGCTTCCCCGTTCGAAACCGGCGTTTGCCCGCGCTCTTTTCCGTCTGCTTGTCGAGTTGCGGATGCTACTCGGAATCCGCCTGCGGGAGCGGACATCATCGCAGGTTCGTTTGTCCCGACGCTCACAGACTCTTTATATCCGTCTAACGCTTCGCCGGTCTTCGTCCCGTGATCCGCATCACCCTGCGTTGCAGAGGTACTAGATGTCGACTTCGACGTACCAGCTTCAGCGGAAAAACCAGAGGAAGTTTCCCCCTGCCACCCACCAGGAAGAGGAACCCTCGGTCGAAATCCCTCTTCCGGGCAGAAGATGAATTCCTGCTCCTCCTCTAACACGACAAGAGGGTCTGAGCGCGTGCGGCGGAACATGCGGCTGCCCCGGAAGTAGTCCCGTCTGTCGTACACATCTCGCATCGGCCCTGCCAGATCCAATCCGAAGTCCGCTAGTCTGAGCAGCGTCGGCTTCAGGTACACTTCGAGCGACTCCGCTTTTGATGGCTCCTGTTCTTGTGAAAATTGGGTTTCCCCAAAACTATACTCCGGCGAGGGGGATGAAACAACAGCAGCTTCTGCGGTCTGGAGGGGTGCGGAGCCATCGCTCAACGGCCCCGTAAAGGAGGACGAGCCGGTAGAGGAGGACCAGGACTGCTCCAGCCAGTGGCTACGCAGCACCCGCGCGTCCAGGGCCTCTCCCGTAACGCTGTCTACCCACGTGCCTCCCTTGGTCGAGTCGTACTTGGTCAATCCCACCGGTCGTTCCCCCTCCACGCCCTGCTGGTAGTAGTCCGGCCGCTTGTTCCCCGCCCGCGACCCGAGGAAGAACCCGAGCGCGATGCCGGCGGTGAGAAAGATCCCCTTGGCCTTGTCCTTGACGCCGATTTTAGTGCTGGGGAGGTACTGCGGATCCCGCTCCGCCCAGTAGTAATGTTGCGCCCCGTCCGCGCTGCCGGCGGCCGCGCCGCGGCGGTAGAACGCGTAGCGCCGCGCGTGCTCATTCGCGTCCGAGTGGTACGCGCCTTCGTCCACGTGCTCGTATCGCCAAAAATCCTCGAAGGGACGGTTCCCGCCCGCCCGCGCGCTGGAGGTCTGCCGCGTGAAAGGGTTGCCTGTGTTCCCACCCCGATTCGGGTCCGGACCTCCACTCCCAGCTGCATGCTCTTCCAGGTTCACGCTGTCGAGCAAATCGCGCGCCTCCTCGTACTGCTTGTGGAGTGCGATGAAATTGCGCTCCGCGCGGTCTCGGAGGTGATCAGGCGCGGCGTCGGGGTGAGCCTGCTTCGCGAGCTGGTAGTACGCCTGCCGGAGCGCTTTCTTCCGGGTTTCGGTGGTGGTGAGGTGGGGAAGACTGGGGTTTACGTTGAACCGCTTCAGCAAGGTGAGAAGGCGCAAGCGATGCTCTGCTGCATAGCTCATCTAAGTCCTCCAGGTATGGGAGGGCCGCTCCAGAGGGGGGCACAAGTACACGTCGTAGAGGTACGCTTTTTACAGCAAAACATAGCACAGTGTAGTGGAGAGCGTCGTGTCGTGTAGTTTGGTGCGCTCAAAAATAAATTTCAGCGTCGCTGCTGCAAGAGCGCGACGCTAGGAAACAACCTATGGCACAGTTTAAAGGGGATACACAAGATGAATCGGATTGAGAAACACACGGCATGCTGTACATTGCAGGACAAACTACGAATGCAACAGGGCATGCATGCAATGTTTGAAAAGTATTCATCGGGGGCGCGCGGGGGACAAAAATAAAAAAAAGTGCACAGCGAGCCTGTTGACCCGTGATTTTTCGTCAGGATATTTGCATCTGGCTAACATCAATTCGCAAGACGACGTCCGACAGGAAGCGATCCTTTTGCAGGAATCAAGAGCTTGACAGCGGACACAGCACTAGCACAACGACGATCATGACTTCGTTTTTTCTACGTCACTGCACACGCAACTCGTGGCACTCTCTTCCGCTTTTTGCACACAGAGACATCGTCGTGCCAGATGGCTCCAGTGGACGCGTCGATCTTCTAGAGGCAGGAAGTACATTGCAATCGGCAGACGTTCTTTTCGCAAAAACCAGATCCATGGCTCCGTGTTGTGAAAGTTCTCGTTCGTTCGTCGCTGCAGCTCTACTGTAATGGGTCTTGTTACAAGTCATTCGTTTCGGTCGGCTGGGACTGATTTTTCTCACACTAGCTTGCAACTAAGTAATTGAATCTTCACTCTGGGAATCCTTTTTCAGAATCCTGTATCGGTAACTAACATGCAAATCTAATCACCACTTTACTAGGATCGACTTCTTTACTTTCATCTAAGGAACGAAAACTTTCTGCGTGCTCGACGGACCGACAACGAGGACATTTTTGATGTTTAAGTTTAACTCCAATTATAGAAACCCCCTGATCGCCTTGCAGCGCGCGTCAGTACGTCGTGGTCAACAACATTGATTAATACAGCCGGCATCTCCCACCGGCGCAGGAAGCGCCGTGCATCGCTATTTTTTCGCCTTCGGTCAGGCCGCCGCCTCGTGCTCCCCGCAAATGCGTAGCAGCTTCTCTTTCTTGGCGAATATTCCGTGCGTCCCCTCCAGGACCGAGAGGCTGACTGTTTGCAGCTGCTGCAGCGGGGAGCCTGCTGTTCCCAGCTCCGCGAAAACAGCCTCCCACAGCTTGCTGTTGTGGGACGAGTTTCCGTGCCCCGTCGCGTGAAATTTCGCGAGTCCGACAAGCAGCACCAGGTAGTCGTCGTGCCACTTGGTCAGGATCTCCGCCGCCAAAGCGAGCACCACCGGCTTCAACGCATGCGCTTCGTCCGTTCCGGCCTGCGGGCCGGCAGCGCTCAACACCGCCGACTTCACCGAAACGGATTTCGATTTTGCAGCGGCGCTATTTGCTTTTGCTTTCGCCGTAAGCGCTAGTTCCTCTTCCAGATTCTCCACTCCGATGGTGCATGCAATGTCGCGGATGGCCTCTCGCGCCTCCCGAATTGCGTTCGAGACAGCCTCGATGTTGCCCAAAACGGTGACCGCGAAAATGCCGGACAGCCATCCGTGGGTCTTCTCCAGCCACGCCTCGGCGAGTTCCCACGTGCGCAGCCGCACGTCGAACTCAGCCCTCAGCACCTGCAAAATCTGCACGTCCGCCGTCGGAATCCCCTTGTTTCCGACTGCTGTCGGTGAGCTTCCGCCTTTCCCTCCGGCCTGGTGTAGTTGATCTCCGCCGAAGGGGTCTCCACCACCTCCCCCCGCAATTATTCCGCTTTTTCCACCCCCCAGCAACGCGGCGGCGCCCACTCCGCTGGGGGAGCCGGCGAGTAGAGGCCCGCCGACGAAGCTGCCGTGCGCGTTTGGCAGCAGGCTGCCGTCTTCGGCGAACAGGAGCTCGTCTTCGTCCTCGTCGTCGAGCATGATGTCGTCCAGGAGCGACCGGTGCACGTTGTTCATCGTGGTCCCTAGCATATGATCTGCGCCCATCGCCCGCGGCGACGACAGCCCGCCGCCCAGGCCGGCCAGCAGGTTGTTGGGCGAGTTCCGCTCGCTCGACAGAAACATCTGGGGGCGGTACTTCCAATTTAACAGCTGGCTGTACTCGGCGAAGGTCTCGAACTTTTCCTCGACCTGCTTCTTCCGGTGGTCCCCCAGCTGTCGCAGCTCCGCGAGGGGTCCGTCCGGGATCTGGAGGGCGCCGGGGTTCAAAAACTGGTGCGGGGGCGTCTGGCCGGGAGTCGGAGCCAGTGGTCCCGCTTTGTTTTCTCCGCCAGTCGTGCCTCCCGCAGGAACGCCCGTCGCCAGCTCGGTCAGCAGCGCCTGCGCCTCCTCCTCGACTTTCCCGATCTTCCCCCCCAGCTCCTCCAGCATTTTGCCCCGCAGCGCCCTCAGAAAGGACAGCGCCTCCGGGATCTTCCGCGTCTGCAGCTCCTCGGACTTGGTGTGGAGCTGCTCCAGCAGGAGCTGGTCGTCCATGGACACCTTCTGGTGCCCCCGCAGGAAGGCGTACATGGCCTCCGACTCCTCGCGGTCCTTGTCCATCCGCGGCAGCGCCTCGATGGTCTTCTTCGTGGTCTTCAGCTGCTCCATGTACCGGTGCAGCGAGATGTGGCAG
>RXOD01006161.1:0-11083 GCA_005223375.1 Amoebophrya sp. AT5.2
GGTCGTGGGTGGGATCGGGTAAGTACTTCCGCCAGGATCAGGTAAGTCCCTAGGATCGGGTAAGTCCGATCGGGTAACCCCTGAGATCGGGTAAACCCGGATCAGGTAAGGTTCTGAGATCAGGTAGTGCCAGATCAGGTAACGCACTCAGATCAGGTAAAAGGCCCCAGATCGGGTAACCTACTGAGATCAGGTAAATAGCCCGAGATCAGGTAACCCACTCAAATCGGGTAACCCACTCAGATCGAGCCAAGCTTCGCCGGGTATGTTTGCGCTCGACTCCGGTTCCGACTCACCCGTCCAACACCGCGACCAGACTCTCGCGGTCAGCACCATCTCCAACGCGAGCAATGACCGCGTGCCCACGACCAGCTGCGAGCCCATGTCGTCGCCACCACGCGCAGATGATGGAACATCCCGGAGCGGGTCCACCTGTAATGTTGAAAGTTTGAAAGCGTTTCCATTTACTCCGCGCATGCAGTTACTACGCGCCCCCGTCTTCTCTAACTAAGAAGTAAAACTAAAAGCCGCGATCACGACGTCGCGCTTTCTTATATTTGCTTCCTGCGATCGTGCCCCGTGGCTACCAACACAGACCGACGAAGCGAGGCCGCCCATCGCGAATGATGGCAAAAGCGTCGGCGCCTTGTTTAGTGGATTGTAGTCGTTCCGATCCGATTCGACAGTTTTCCGGGCCCGCAAGGACCTTACATCACGACACCACTCGCCGTCCGCTGTAGAGCTCGCGCGCAGCATTCGGTCGCGAAACGCGGCCGACACCTCCGTCTTCGGCCGCCGCCGCACTGAGCACGCGCCAATCGTCTCGCGCTCGTGCTTCTCGGTCGGCATTACACGAGCCGAAGCTTCAACAGAAACGCATCCTCCGCTCCACAAAAATTCCGACGCTCCACGACATCCTCCGACCTCACACGGCACGGCCACACACCCGACGCACATCATGAAAGCGAAAGCACGTAATCCGTGCGGCCGCCATAGCGTTCCGACCATAGCCGCGACCTCTTCATCTATCGATCCAGGAGCATCATGCGCACACGGCTGAGCCGCTTCACTCGTCGATCGCCCGTCCTCCCACGGCTGCATCCCCTCCCTCTCTCTGCTACCACCACGACCCTCTGTGCCAGAAACTCCGCCGACTCTCGTCGAGAACGCCAGCACACTTCCCAACGGAGACGTGTGCCTTTGTGCTAGCACGCCCGAGATCGTGGATCGTCGCGTCCTTTTCTCCAAACAAACCGCCTCCTTAGCGCACGACCACGGCCACACATGGGACAAAGAAAGACACGAGCAAGAGACTTAGACACGGAAGCGCTACGCAAGCACGGTATGCGCTGAAGAGTTAGCTACTGAGACTGACCAAATTCAGACCGGCACCATTAAGAAGCACGACGGCAAAGATTACGATCTCCATCTGATCTCCACGATTTCGAGGACGACGCTAGAGCAATAGCCTTAGATTTTAGATTTAGATTTTAGATCTGTCATTCTTTCTA
The DNA here is from genome assembly GCA_005223375.1 of Amoebophrya sp. AT5.2. Classification (NCBI taxonomy): domain Eukaryota; class Dinophyceae; order Syndiniales; family Amoebophryaceae; genus Amoebophrya; species Amoebophrya sp. AT5.2. The sequence continues at coordinate 1,512 of RXOD01006161.1, forward strand.
CCACGACTAAGCGATGGATAGTAAAGCGAAAAAGCCCGGAAGCAGCCAAACGCTTACACTGGCTGGCGCAGCACCTGTGCTAAAAATACAGTTGAAGTTGTCGAGCAGAAGTAAGTATACTATAGCAAGTAGCGAGTTGAAAAGTTAGCACGACAAGGAGAGATGACGTGTAGTAGCCTTACCGTCTTCTACATCTGATTCAGAAAGAAAATGTCTAGTGGTTATCGTCTTATCATCGAGGTTTATGATTTTTCTTGGCCACGTTGGGCTTCGCGAATGCGTCAGCCTTCGGTCTAGCACCGCGCCCCCCCGCCTTCGCGTCGACCTTAAGTTTCGCGCCGGCCCTCGGTTTCGTGTCGGCCTTCGTTTTCGTGCCGGCCTTCGATTTTGTGTCGACCTTCGCTGTCGTGTCGACCTCCGTGTGCTTGTCCGTGCCGGCCACCTTACTCGTGGAGGATGAAGACGCGGCCGCCGCCATCGTACTCGTAGACGGCAAAGACTTTGAGTTTGTGGCTTTCTGGTTGTTCTCGACTTTCGGGCACGCTGCTGCACCTGGGTTGTAGAATAAAGATCGCGAAAGCAATGCGCAACAATTAGCAGACTGCCATAGTATTCGGTCGACTACGACTTGCGCTTTCCTCCCGGCTTTCCGGCCGTGAATCAGAGGCAGGTGGGGGAGGTCGACCGAGTTCACGCTGGGCTTCGCCACCCCAAGCTGCAGGCGGTTTCTGGGGAGGCGAGCGAACCTGCGCGAAATAGGAGTGGCCTGAGAGCAGGCTGGCAGCACGTCGGCCCCGCAGCCCCTCAAGCCCGTTGGTGAACGAAGGAGCGCCCTTGCGGCGAACGAAGCGCTCGTGTAGCTGTAGCACGAACTCCGTTCGTGAAGCTCGGAGGGCCTTTCGTGTAGCGCCAGCAGCTGGCTAGCCTAGCGCGAGGCGTCCATAGCCTGTGCCCAGCATACGGCGCAGCGCGCGCTGGTCGGGAAGCGCGATCCGTTCTCGCAGAGTGAACTGCTCGCGCAGCAGGAAGTGTTCGCGTAGCACGAACCGTGCTTCACGCAGAGCGAGCCGCACGCTTAACGAGCCGCTCCTTCGCGTACAAAACCGGTCGCCTTCGCGCCACACCAATCTTTTGCGTAGCACGCACGGCGCGCGTAGAATGACCCGCCCACACAGCATGAGCCGTTCGTGTAGTACGCGCCGTCTGCCGTGCTCTCGACGGAGTGACCCGACCGCACAGTGCGCGCCGTTCCTTGCAGGGAACGGCGCCCCCGTTCGTGTAGCGCGAGCCGTCTTTGCCGTGCGGTAGACGAAGTCAGTGACCCGCCCGCACAGCACAAGCCGTGTTCCTTCGAGCAACGCGAACCGTTCGCGCAGCACAAAGCTCTCGCGCAACACGAAGCCTGCCTTCACGCGACGAGCCGCTTTCATGCGACCTCCCTGCCGCGCGACAAATTCATGCGAGAACGCTGCAGCCGCTTTGCATGTCGTTGTCTAAGGTCGAGCTCGAGGTCGAGACCCCTCCTCATTATAGAAAAGTGTCAGTATAGCTTCGAGCACGTGCAGGCGTACGCGTACGGCTACGGACGCTACTAGCGGTTCTTCTAGCGGCCAGCCCTATACATAGCAGGCACAGATACAAAATCAAAAAGAAGCCAAGAAATACCGCCAACGCCATGAGCCTCCAGCTGTGCCTTGGTGCTCGTGGATGTTTTCGCTGACGCTCCGGAAGTAGAAGTCTGCGCCACCTGCCCCGCACCTGTTGCGGTGGACTTCGTAGAAGCGTCGGCGCCGCGAACTCCTGCAGCGCCACAGTGCCCATTTTGCAAATTCCCCGCCAGCATTGTGGCCCCTGCGGCCGATGTACCTGCGGGCGTTCAAGTCCGTTAGCCTGCGGAAGATATGCCTGCCAGTGCCACTAGCACTACCTACTACTAGCTTCCAGATCCAGAATGTAGAGCTTACGCTTAGCACGCCAACATATGACTGAGGAAATCCAAGAAAAAAATAGCGCTGACTTTCGAGAAGACGAGCGAGCTGCAATACCTTGCTGCTGCGGAACACCCCTCGAAATGTTCGCCAAAGATGTTGCGTTCGGTGGGGGACGCGACGCAGCCGCACCGGAAGCAGCGGTCTGCAAGACCGCAGCTGCGGAAGTCGAAGTCATAGGCTCGCCACCGCCAGAAGCTCCAGCGACCGAGAGCCAGGCAGCTGACGTTGATTTCGTACCTGTACCGGGAGCAGCGGGATGCAGATTCGCCCCCGCCCGCGCGGACGTCGAGCTCGAAGCAGCTGTAGCCTTGGCAAAACCTCCGTCTCCAGGACGCAGACGAGGGGCCGCCAGCGCTGATTGCATAGCCACGCCCGCGTCTGTCTCCTTCTCTTCCTGCTTTCCCGTGCTTTTGCCGAGAGCTGCGGGACGAGGCGCGGGGCGGGCCGATGTCATTGGGTTCGTAGCTGTACCGGCAGCAGAAGCGGGCTGAAAATGCGTCGCCGCGGTTGTTGAAGCTGTAGTCTTGCCGGGACCTGGCACTGCGTTCCCAGAGCGCAGAGGAGCAGGAGGGGCCGACGACTTCATAGCCACGCCCAGATCTGCACTACCCTTTGCCTGGCTGCCCGTTGCGGAGTGTGCTGCGGCATCAGGATCAGCTTCAGCTTCAGCTTCAGCTTCAGCTTCAGCGGCCTTCTTCACCTCATCAAGATACTCCAGCGCGTGCGTCAGCACTTCGAAAGTCGTGCCAGTCTTCTTGTAGTGTCCATGGTGCTTGGGCTTTCCGTCTCCTGCGCACTGTGGTCCAGTACCGAGCAGGAAACTAGCGACGTCGAAGTTTTGCCAGTTTGCCTTTGTTCTATCTTCCCGAATCTCCGCGACCACAACGTCGAAAGTGCTCTCCGGGAGAGCGGTCGGTCCATTTTTCCGGTCCTCTGCATTCGTCTGGACCGCTGCTCTCGCTGCCGCGCACTCGTCCGGTAACTGGTCGACCCACTTGCAGACGCAGTAACCGCACCCGAGCAACTTCCAGAAGAGATGCGGAATGCTGCGCTTTCCCCAATGCGTCAGAATCTGTTTTGCTGTCCGCAGCGGACACTTCGGCCCCCGCAACGCGACTGCGTGCACGCTCAGCTGGCGGAAAGGGATCGGAATCTTTTTCGGCGCCGTGGCTTCCTCATCCTGTGTGCCCGCTGTCTCCGGCCGCCCCAGACCCGCCGCAAGTTCCTCGCCCACTGCAATCTGTAGCCCGCTCCCCTTCTTTTCTGGGGCTGGTGAGAATAGGAATCCCCTCTTTTTCTGTGTGGACGACGCAGCTAACTACCTAGGCCGCCCAGCTAATACTATACGCGCCAGCGCGCGCCCTTATGGGAGGGGGGTATGGGGACGGGGTATCGGGGCGGGGTATGGGAACGGGGTTGGGAACGGGGTATGGGAACGGGGCATGGGAACGGGGCATGGGAACGGGGCATGGGAACGGGGCATGGGAACAAGGTGTGGGGACGCACGGGGCATGGGAAAGGGGTTCGGGGAAGGGGTTCGGGAAAGAGGTTCCGGAAAGGGGTTCGGGAAAGGGGTTCGGGAAAGGGGTTCGGGAAAGGGGTTCGGGAAAGGGGTTCGGTATGGGGTACGGGGCATGGGGTATCAGGATGGGGCGTGGCGATGGTGTACGGAGAGCCACCGCCGAAGGGTGGAAGTTAGTAAGAACCAAGCCGCCCCTCGGTGGATCTAGAGGGAGGGAGAGGGGGACCAAGCGCGGGCGGCGCGATTTCATTTACTTCCCTCGCTGGCGGTTGGTAGCTAATCCGCCCATATTGTTCGCGATTGTGGTCCCGAATGGTCGCCCCAATTTTTTCGGGGCCGCGCTCCGCTGCTTCGAGTCCGCTCCTTCTTTTTTCTTTCGCTGCCACTCCGGCTGGCGCTGCGACTCGGCAAAGCAGTGCGGGTTAGAGGGGCAAAGCTGCGTACTCTCTAGGTGAGTAAAAGTTTTTTTTCAAAATTTCTGCGGCATCACAAACACAGCGTCACCATAAGCATCGCAAGCACCTGCGGTGGATTGGGTTGGGTCAGAAGTCGAGTTTGCTACTACTTGACTGATGCTTTTGCTTTGGCCTACTTATCTCCCCTGCTTGAATGCCCTCCCTGAATGGGGCAGGTGCGCAGATTTGGAGTTGCGAGCCAAAGCCCGCATACCTGTCGGGGATACGCACTTTCGATGGCCTGTCTGAGGGGGGTCTTCCATCCCCCTCAAAAAAAAGCGCGCAGATTTGGAATTGGAAGATAGCCGCTAGATACCAGGGCGGGAACGCATCCCGTAGACGACTCCTGATAGCTAGTTCGAAGAACCACGAGGAGAGAACCAGCTCGCGGCGGCGCCGGTTGTCTGCTTTGAAAATTTTGAAAAAAAAACCTTACCTACTTCAAGAGGACGCAGCTTTGCCTCTCTAAGCGGGCAGTCGCCCGCGATATGCGCCGCCCGCGGGCAGCTGCAGGCAAGCGCCCGCACGAGCCCGCCCTGCTTGGGACGCGCGGCCGGGTCTGCCGAAATCACGACCGCCGTGTTAATCGACAAGCCTCGGAGGTAGTTGAAGCTCCACAGCGGGTTCTTGGGAAAAGTTGCGGGATGGAAGGTTGATTTTTTTGTTGTGTTTTGGCTTTGAGGCGCTGCCTCAACATCCGCATCGCCGAGAAGCATGCCGCTTACCGCGTCGTCGATATTGGTGTCGAACGGATCATCGGCCTCAGTCGCCGCGTCATCTGCTGGCGCCGCTTCGGCTTCGCCCGGAAGAGGGTCGAACGGACCATTGGCATCAGTAAAGGGGTCACCAGTTCCAGCAAACGGCCCGCCGTCTTCATGCTGCGCCGACTGACTTGCTGCTTCCTGCTCGTTGTCGTGCGGCTGAGGATGGGCATCACCATCGCCGGCACGTCCGTCTTCGAAGTTCGCCGAAATTTTTCCGCGCCCATCTCCGGGAAGCGAGTGCGCCAGCTGTTCGGAAGTTGCTCCCTTTTTCAATGAGCCCCCGCCTGCGCATGATTTTTCTGTAGCGGCGGCGAGCGCGGCGGCCGAGGACGCAGAAGGAGAAGCCCGGGCCACATTTGGCTGCAGCTCTTCGTCGGACGCTTTTCTCGCTCCCTCCACGACGCGGACAGCGTAGGTGACGCAAGCCAGATCCTGGAGGCCATTGTCGATGATCCACTTCCGCGCAAGTTCGGTGTCCCACTGCAAAAACCCCACGAAGAACTCCCGCCGCGAAGAATAGCTTCTTGGGCTGCCGTCGGCTGTTGTGGGAACGTGTTTGGGTCGTCGAGTGGACGTCGATGAATCAAACTAGGAGTCGGTCGCCGTGGCCAACGACCATCCGACGAAGATGCCGACGCCAGAGCTCATTCCCACGCTCGATCTCGGCTTCGTGCCGGAGTACCAGCGTACCTGGAGCAAGACTGACCCCTAGACGAAGCGGCGAAAGGGGAGAAGCAGCTGCTTCGACATCGCGCTGGGACGCCCAGACGGCTTCGGCCCAGACTCCAAGAAGTGAAAGCGACAGCGAGGAACAAGGCACAGTGAGCTCAGCATGTTTATAGGCAACACTTCTACAGTAGATCACTCACTCTCACATCACCTACAGTAGGACTAGGAATCGAAAGAATTTTGTCTATTTAACTTAATTAGTTTACATCAACCAATACTACAAGAGAAGCAAAGCAAGCACCTTTGTCGGGTCCCTGCCAGGGTCCCTGCCCGCGGGCGGTAGAGGTATCCATGCTCCAGCCGGGTGGTAGAGGTATCGCTAGCCACGCCCAGTCGATTGGGTCCGGGCTTCGGGTACGGGCATGCGGTAACCCGGGCCGCCGAACGGGTCGGCCACCGCCGTCGTTGTCGGGGTCGTAATCGCTGCTCTCCCCCGCGAACGGATCCTCGACGAGCTCACTCTCGCCGCCATCCTCGGACCCACCCATGGCCATGGGCCCAGCTCCTGCAGAACCGCCTCCCGACCCGTGGCGAATCGCCCCGCTCTCGCTCTGCGCTCCGGAATCAGCAGCGGCAGCAAAATTACAATCGTCGTCCTTATCTTAAAGGGGAGACAGACCCAGTCTGATTATCAGTCTGCTTTTGAAATATTTTCACTATATATCCCTGTCCAACAATCTATCTGGACCAAACCACGAGCCGAATCACTTACACAGGGGCCGCAGCTCAGAAGTAAATGCCCGGGCGACGCTTTCGTCGCGGCTCGCGGCGGAACGGTCTGCGCGGAACCCCGGGAGGAGAAGGAAGGCGCTGCGCTGGTTTGGAAGAGAAGCGAAAACTCCACGCAGGGCCTTCTCCTGCGTCAGAAACTCCTAGAAGTAATAAATTAATGAGTGTCCCAGTAGACAGAAACGGTCTTTCTCCCCTTTAATTATCGTCCATCTGCGGCAGCAGGTTCGTGCCATTCTTCGGCAGCTTCTGCGCAGCGGCAGGCGTAGCCGTAGCCCCGGCGGTGGCTCCAGGTCCTGATAGTTCGTCCCAGATCGCTTTCGCTTCCTCCTCCACAGGCTGAAAATTGTCCAACTTCGCCTCCGGGTTCTTCACCAACCACGTCACCAGCTCGAGCTCCAGGGCTGTCGGCGCCGGGCAATCCTCTCGCGGTACGTGGATCGTTACAGGTTGGCACTAGTTCACATTTCGAAAAACATAGCGCAAGACATGGAGCCCGCCGCCGTGTCTTGCTGCGTCTTCTCGTCTAAGAAATGCACGCGCTGCGGTACGCCTCTCAGTCTTAGTTACCCTCCAGGCCTAGCGGTGGCGCTCCCCTACTCGCGTGGCCGTTCCACTTCCCGCTCCCGTCCGACAGGGGCTAGACTAGGATAGCCCCCGACGCCTTTAGCTGCCGCACAGCACCCCCGTCGGCAAGGCGACAAGCATGACAGCAATACAAGACTGACACGAAGACCAAAGCGCGGCCTGCTGCTAGTGCTGCAATTCTCTGCGGCCGCGCCATCCGCATCCATAGTTCACACACATGCCCCATTCCTATATGCGAAAAGCATGCACTTTCTCCCATTCGATATCCAAGCTAAGCCCGGCCTTTGCGTTCGGAGCACCTTAACCTTATGGCTATGCGTATGGCTATGCCGGCCAATATGGATTAACCCAACCCGTAAGATCGGATACAGCACGACCACGAGGCTGTCGCTGATCCTCGCGCGCAGCGATCCGTAACCCCGCTCCACGAGCTGCCTGCCATTCAGGGCAGTATACTGGACCCCTCTTTACAAGGAGGCCAAGACTCAAAGTATTTCGTCCGTCCCTTCGCTAAAAATTATTGGAGGCACAGCGTCGATGGATCGGCCCGACCACAAGCCATCTGCTCGCGAATCGCGATCATTGAGAAGAAAGCCTATGGCCGAGCCGATCCGTCGATGGCGATGCTGTGAGGTGCATCCTACGATCGGCATGCGTTGTAAATGCACGCACGAAGGCCAGGCGAAGTACAGGGCAGCGGCGTGGCAATGGCAACGAGATCCATGCGCCGCGACTTCATGCGGTCTAAATAAGTAGTGAGCGGCATCGGCCTACGCGTGAATCCCAAGGAACCCCCTGAACACTTCGGCAAGCTTTTGCTTCCGCCCTCTAGCTAGATTGTTCGCCGCGCCGCCAACAGTCACAAAGGAATGATCGCAGCGCTTCTACTTCATCTAAGACTAGGACGCGCCTACCTTGGTGCTGGCCCCCCTGGTAATTTTTCGTCTTGAACTTTCCCTGCGAAGTCCAATGCCGGCGACTTTTCCAGGACCCGTCGACGATCTTCTTCGAGAAGCCCTCCGGCGTTGCATACAATGGAGCGTCTTTGGTCAGCGAGAACGTGTTCGTCGGTGTCAGCACATTCTGCCCGCCCACGCCCGTCCCCTCCGAAAGGATCACGTTCTGAACGAGAATTTTCCGATTCGAATACGCTGCGACGATGGCTTTTTTCCAGAATTCGAGCGTCGGTTCCTCTATCAAGGGAAAGAATGACGCGACTCAAGGGGAGGTCCGCAATTCAAAAATCTATCTTCGAGCTTTCGGGGGCGGTTTCGCGATCTGGCGCGCGGGAGTGCTGGCGCAAGGACTGCGAGCGCGACGTGCTGGCAGCCTCCGCCAGCCGGACAGATTTGGCACGGGATCCACCAGCCGGCGCTTGCGCGGCGGCTGGGCGGGCTGCCGGCGGCCTGCTGCCAGAAGAGAACACGGAGCACGTGCTTACGCTCTGACGGAAGAGCCAACACATTTCCACGCAAATGCATTCCGTTGCGGCGGAGCGTGTGCCTGTGTTCTGCTGCAACGGAGCAAACATGTTCCCCAGCGGAACACGTACACGGAGCATGTGCTTACGATTACGCTCTGCTGCAACGGAGCAAACATGTCTCGCGTGCACGTACATGCTCCCACGCGAATGCGTTCCGCTGCAGCGGAGCGCGTGCTTATGTTCTGCTGCAACGGAACAAACACGCGCCCACGCAAATACGTTCCGTCGCAGCGGAGCGCGTGCTTATCTATGTTCAGTTGCAGCGGAGCGATCATGGTTCCACGCAAATATGTTCCGTCGCAGCGGAGCGCGTGCTTCTTATGAACATGTCTCGCGTACACTTGTGCACGAACATACTGCGACTGCCACGCAAACATGTTCCGTCGCAGCGGAACAGAGCACGTGCTTACGTTCTGCTGAAACGGAACACGTCTCGCGTGCGCGAACATGTTTCCACGCAAACGCATTCCGTTGCAGCGGAACATGTACACGGAGCACGTGCTTCTGCTCAGTTCCGTTGCAACCACCGGAACACGTCGCGCGTGCACGAATATGCTTCCCCGCAAACATGTTCCCTTCCGTTCGTTGCAAGCCGCGGAACATGTACACGGAACATGTGCGTATATTCTGCTGCAACGGAACACGTCTCGCGTGCACGAACATGCTTCAACATGTTCCGTCGCAGCGGCGCACGTCCTTACGTTTCGCGTGCACAAACATGCTTGCTGCCAGCCGGAGGCCTGCTGCCGGAGGCCTGCTGCTACGACAAAAGAGAATGAAAGGGATCCGCAAGGAGGGAGGCCGCGACTGGCTACGCATGCCGCGGAGACGATCCGTCTCCGAAGTGGGGCACTGGTCGAGGCTGCCGCGAGCTAAGGTCGGTGTAGCCGCGGGGCGGCGTTGAAGTACCTAAAGAAAGCGGACCAGAAGCCTTAAGATGTAGCCCCTCGAACCGCCATGCCCCTGAGTCGCTTTATTTTCTTCGTATCCTGTTTCTGCTGCGCGAACGTCTGGACACCCAGCCACGCCCTCTCCAAGGACTGGCTCGCGTAGGCTGTTCGCGCGAGCCCGTTCTCTCGGGCGGCCAAGCCCATGAACCAGCGCCCGCGGTCTGTTACTGTGCCGTCCGCGAGCACGTCGAAGAAATTTATGGCCAGACCAGCTGCGACGCAAGCAGTCGCAAAGTAGAAGTAGAAAGACAAAGGCCGCAATCTTGTTCCAAAAGCCAACCCAAAAGCCAATCCAATAGCCAATCCAAAAGCCAATCCAAAAGCCAATCCAAAAGCCAACCCAAAAGCCAATCCAAAAGCC
>RXOD01006162.1:0-11083 GCA_005223375.1 Amoebophrya sp. AT5.2
CGACGCCCCCGCCGGATCTCGTTTAGGCCTGCGGCCGCCTCAACTGCCTTCTTCGTCTGTGGGAAAGCTTCCCGGAACTTCCGGACGGCCGTGATCTTCGAATGTCAAATACAAATCTTCTGGCTCAAGGTACACACGTTCCTGGATTGAATTGGAGCGCGGGGGGCGAACCCTCACATGCGAAGTTCTGAGTCCATACAAGCCCGGTAGTCGTATCGGCAGCCGTTCCGGATGCGCTATCTTTTAGTACAAAAGTGCCTTCTTCTGAAGCCAAACGCCATGGCGTGCTGCGATATAGGTCATCAAAACACTGAAAACGTAAGATACTAGTCGGGGTCAAAATGAAACGCGAGGGTATATCCACGACCAAAAAGAGGCCAGATACTAGTCGGGGTCAAAATGAAACCCGAGAGGATGCTGACCATCAAAATTGTGCTTCTGGAACTTCTGGAACGCCAACACTTCAAGAGGACGGACCCCAACACTTCAAGAACACTCGCAGAACTCCGCCTCCGCCAGGGCTCAAAAATGATCCGTTCCCAAAGGCTATCCCGGGCGCACGGTGGGTTTTGGGTCTCCCGAATCCGGCTGCTTTGGCGGAGCTCTTGAAGTGTTGGCCCCCGTCCGCTGGAGGGCCGGCTGGCAGAGGGGCCGAAGCCACGCTGCCAAGAGAGCCAGCTTCGGAGCCCAATCCCGGTCTGAATCCATTGATTTTCCTTTCAAAGTCGCTGCTTCAGCAGCACGAATCAGCGGCGCGAAATCACTTCCCACCGCAGCTGAAGGCACTTTCTCGCTCAAATACGGTAGTTGTTGAAGTCACTTGCTACCGCAGCTGAAGGCACTTTCTCGTTGAAATCACTTTCTCGTTCAAATACACCGACTTCACCCCACCACCCGCCCACAGAAACCCGCCACCGCGCAAGAACCCTCTCGCCCCCTCGAGCGTACTTATCTCGCCCCCTCTCGCCCCCTCGAATTCACGCATCCTCTCGAACGGGCTGGAGGGACATGATGAGGAGAAAGTTCGCGGGTAGCTCCTTTAGCTCGTTTATCTGTTCCTGTTCCCGCTGGCGTCGCTTCACGTTGGCGGGGTCCCCGTCGTCTGGCGTCATCGAATTTTCCGCGTTCTGGACGTACGGCTGAATGTACCGCGCGAAGCGATTGCGGTGAAAGTTGCGGCGGCGGTCCCGCGGGAACTGGTGGTCCTTCACCGGTATGGCTTGCTCCATCTTGCAGCACCGTTGGGCTATGTAGCGCCATCGCGCGATGGCGAGGCGAAGGTAATCTTCAGCCGCCACCTGCTGCCCCGGCTGGTAATCCCGCTGCTTCAGACACGACGCCTGCTGGCAGGCGAGGGCTTCTGGACCACCCGGCTTGGAATGGATGAAGAGGATGGTGTCGCCTTCCGCAGTTCCGGCAATAGGCTTTGCCTGCAACTGTCTCCCCGGCCCAACACCTGAACGGAATTGCGCGACGTTGCCCCTGTACGCTAGACTGAATCCCCCTAACGAAGCGTCGACGCGTGATTTTTCAACTTCGACCCTTTGTCGATACTGCTCATACAGCCCTTTTGTGAGCAGAGCCGCTTTATTCGGACTTCCGCTTCTTTCTCGATCTGCGTTCGTCTTCTCCTGCCGCTGGTCGGTCCTGCTCCGCTTCGCGCTGGGAGAAAGTTGTTCCCCCTTACTCGAACTCGAACTCTTGCCTACTGAAGCTAACAACCTTTGCAGCGCCAACGGGTCGAGCTCACGCCTGCCTCCTCCGCTCTGGCGCTGCTCGTTTACGCTAGACGAAGGTGGTGCGGCAGACGCTTTGCCGCTGCACTTTCCCCGGCTATTACTACTCGTCTTGTCCTCGTCGTCGCGACTGCGATCGTCGCTGCTGTAGTAGTCAAACTCGGCTGCGAACTTAATATCCGCAGGCAAAGGTGTCCCATCATTGTTTTTCCCGGCCGCGCTAGCACTGGCGGGAGAACCAGCGGGAAAGCTTCCTCTGGCTGCATTAGTTGACTGCCGCCCCCCTCCGGCGGGCTCTCCAAAAGGATTGCCGTGGAGACCGGTGCCGGGACTTTTCCGCGCGTTCGGCGTCGCAGCTGGTGGAAAGTCATCGACTTCCGGATCGCTTTCCATCACCTCTTCATCGGCAGCGAGCCCAAGCTGTTCATCGTGAGCGCGCAGCTCCGCCACTTTCAGTTCATGAATGTAAGACCCCGTCTTCGCGCATTCTTCCGCCGCGTCCAACGCTAGGTCATCCAGAAGATCAGCGGCGGCGTCAGCGATTGCGGCAAGTGCGGCCTCTTCCAAATCCCTCTCCAGCGTTCTCTTGCGCGAAGTAGCCCGAGCGCGTTCCGCGATCTTGGCGTCTCTAGCAGCTTGCCGCGTGAGCTTCCGGGCCATCTTGACTTGTTGCTGCAGCGCGTATCGGCGTCGCCAGAGTTTTTTCGCGTCGAGGAAGGCCTGGGCGGTACAGATTTGCCCTTGCTGCTGGAGCAGCACGAAGGTAAGTTCGGTGTCGCCGAGTCGCACCCGCTGGCTGGGTTTTTGAGGACCATGCTCTTCTGCGGAAGCGCTGCTCTTAGGTTTCGCCTTGGCAGCCGCTCGGGGAGCAGCTTCTCCGCTTTCCGCTGCCAGTGCGTCTCGATCGTCGCTGTCGCAGAACTGGTCCCGCACCACGAGCTTTTCGAACTTAAAGTCCACAACAGCACCGGGACTGCGATGCCCGTCAGGACTGTCTGCCATTGTCAGCCAGAAAAAATTCCAGGTCGCACGACTTTCGAGGCGTTTGTCCCAGCTGTGGAGGCACTGCATGGCGTCGGGTTTCAGCATGTCGAGGACATCCACGCGCCCGAGACCCGTCGCCGGCAGAGCTATTCCGACCCACCCCGCCGGTCTTCCGATGCTCCAGAAGATGACGTAAACCCGTCCGCCTAGCTCGAGCGCGAGGTATCTCGGATCCTCCAGCGACCCCAGCTTTCTCTGTTTTTCGGCCGCCGAGAGAATCCGAGCGACGAAACGGCCAGCAGCGGAGTGCGTGGTAGGAGCCATCACGTCCAGATCGTCTTCGAACGTCGCGCGACGCGCGACGCTCATGATCGGACCTGCGCAGCCGGCTTTCTCGACGTCGAAAATCAGGTCCTTCTCGAACTGTCGAAGGCGTCTGAAGGGAATCTCCTCCGCCAACTCCGGCACCGCGCTCAGCACCTCCCCCCAAAAGAGTTTTGCTGGCCGTCGGCGTTGGATCTCCGCTTCTGCCGTCCGGAGTTTCTTCGTCAGCTCGTCGATGGTCCCTTGGCGATCCATCACCATCTCCTTGCAGATCTCCCCTGCATCGCTGAGCCACCCGCGGCAAGTAGCTGGATCCCTTTTGCCCTCCTGGTACGCAGTTTGCTTCTGGCCTCGCTTGCCAAGTAAATGGCCCGCCGTTTCGCGCTCCCCTGCCCGCGTCCGCATGTGCGCCCGGTGAAGAGTCCCGACCTTTACTTTTGTGGGGCAGGAGGTCTGTTGGTCTGCTGCCACCTCGAACTTGATCGCTTCCTCGTAGAAGGCTCGTCGCTCACCTTCGAGTTCTTCTATTTGCTGGGACAGCTTGGCAGCCAGCGCCTCGGGGTCCATGAGGAAAACACGGCGAACGAAGGACTGGACGGCGGCGGAGTTGACGGCCTTGTCCCCCCTCCACCGCCCGCATTCCTTTTGCGCCGACTGCGAAGCCTGGTGGTAGAATTCCACCTTGATGCTGTGACTGTCCCCCAATTCACACACCGCCAACGCCGCTTCCGCCATCCTCAACCCCCACTCTACTCCGTCCCTTTTTACGATGTTGCGCAGCTGGGTGACCACATGCACGTCCACCAACTCCATCGTTTTGGTTCGAAATTCCTCCACCAGGTTTTCCCGGTGCAGCAGCTGTTCGAAGCGAGCGTGCTGCGCGTCTGCGGATTTTTCTGCGAAGGAGCGGGACGCGATGTCCTTGAGGAACTCACGATGTGCCTCGCAAGCACCGAACCTCCACTCGTACCCTGCCGCCGACCGGAGGAGACTGCCTACAGCATGTAGGCGCAGAGGACGATGAAAATCCACCGCGGCCTCATCGCCTCCCGCGATCAGTAGACAATCCTTTTCGAACTTTTCTGGATGCAAGACATTCAAAGCGTCGGCAGCGACCTCCAGAAATTTTTTTCGCTGCTTTGCGGACCGGTAGCTTGACGGATCGCACAAGTCCGCTGAACGCTCCTCCACACGCGCCTGCTGGTATGTTTTGGCCGAAACTGCGGTCGCTGGGGACGAAGCGACTTGAACCAAGTGCGAAAGCGCCGAGAAATCCACAGCAGTAGTAAGACCTGTGAGTGGGTGTGAATAGAGTGTGTTCATGTTGTGGACGGGAGATAACTTAACTGCAACACTGCCCCGTCGCGTGCAGTCACAGATGCCGCGACGGCTCGTTTCGTTTGTGAAGTAATTCACTCACTCACTCATTCCTTTTCGTTTGTGAAGTAAGTAAGTACGTGGCGCTGACTGCAGAGGTCACTTCATTCTGAAGCAGAATCAAGGGCGTAACTAACTATCTAGCTAAGGACTCATAGATAATCATAGATAAGAAACTTGTCTCAGACACAGAATACGAAATTACCGGCAGAGATTCCGAACGCGTCGGGCGTATAATCGCCGCCCCCGACATGAATTCCCCCCATCCGGATTGCTTTGAGTACGAATCTAAGCAGCCCGAAACCCACCGCCATCGCGCTGCTCTCCCTGATTGGCCACCATCTGGTTTCGCTACCAGGGCGGGTGCTGGGTATGAGATAACATAGTTGATCTGCTATCTCTGCCGGCTTTACGTGGTGCGAGCTGCCGGGGGAATCGAGGAGAACGATCTTCTCCTCGGAAATTGCGAAGTGTATGTCCCCCCGTGCTTTCGTGTCCCAAAGCCCGTGCCGCGTCAAAATCGATGAAGTGCACGCTCGCAGCTGTTCGAAGTAATCCGCGTCGCGCAGGCGCGCCACGTGCTCCGTCTTCGCGTTGTCCGCCAGCGCTTTTTGTAGGACCAGCAGCAGGTCGCGTCGTTGATGATTTATCAGCCTGTTGAGCGAAAAACTGTACTGGCTATAATAGTCCCGTGTTCGTTTCTTGGACTTGGCTTTGGCCTTGGCCTTGGCCTTTGGTTGGGCCCCGTTCACATCCGCTGCCGCAGAGGAGTCTCCTGCTGGTGGAGCTGGTTCGCGGAGCTCCGGAGGAAGAAACTCTCCGTCAAACATATCCGCCTCCTCGTCATCCCACGCGTGTTTTGGCGCATCCTGGGGGGGCTCCGGATCGTTTGCACCACGCACCAGACACACGTTGTGAGGATGTTCCTTCGCGTCGCTGGGGTCGATGTATTCGGCGTTGGGAAGACGATGCGACTCACCACTCGCGTTATTTCCGCTGCTGGAGCTGCTGCTTCCCCCGGAACTACTACTAGACGCGCCACCCGCTTTCGCTTTGGCTTTCGCTTTGCTGTTGGCCTTGGGCTTCGCTCCGCCCTTTTTCTTGCTAGCCTTATCATCTGCTTCCCCCACGGTGTTGTCGTTTTCCTTGGAAGGCTTCGGCGCCGGAATCATGAGGTCGCGCATCGGTTTGGAGGACTCGTTCGACAGCGTCTGGGTGCCGTGCTCCTCACACCATGAAGAGAGCGTCAGGACAGGGTACGGCGCGCTCTGCAGCCAGCCGTTCAGGGTGTGGAGTACCAAGCGCTGGGTAGGCACGGTGCTCCCGCCGCTGTCGGTCATCAATTCAATGATTAAAGACCTCCGCTCAGGTGGAAATTCCCCGGGAGCCAGATCAGCCGTCGGAGGGTTTGGCAGTGAAAAGAGGAAGGTGAGCAAGCCGAGCAGCTGCTCGAGTACGATGCGGGTGATTTTTCCCGTTTCCTCCCCCTTCAGCTTCGCCTCCTGCTCCAACTTGCTGTCGCTTGGAAGCACCGTCGCGGGCATGGGTGCCGCGATTCGATGCGACATCTTCCACCCATCCGACGTCTGTTCCAAATGCTGCTGGCTCACGATCGAGCATAAGAATTTGCTCGATGGATCCAAGACGCACTTCCCACCTCCACGCAAAAACTCGCGCTCTAGTGGACTCGGCAGTAGCACGCCCATGTTCGTGGCGTCAGCCTCGAGCCGCAGAGCCGGAATCTGATTCAGTCTCCAACACTTCTCCACCTCCTCCGCGAATTGGTTTTTGATCGCGGTCGGAAGGACGCACGCGATCCGGCGCATATGGTCCACCTCGGCAGCGGTCTCCGGCGCGATACCATTTTGGAAGTTCGATACCTGATAGAATGACTGTTCGACCGTTTTTGATTGAATGGCGCTTGATTGTTATTGTATCTGTGACTCACTTTGTAAGTTCGCTACCATTTTGAAGCTCAGTACCTGCTTTTTGATCTTGTTTTTTTCCTCCTCGCTCAGCGTGTGGCCGCATCTGCGCTCCCCAAACTCCACCTTCTTGCCGTGGTTTTCCTCGTCGGAAGCCTCGCTGACGAGATCAGGCATGACGCAATCCACCACGGTGCAGTTCTCTAATCGCTTCTCGATTCGCTGCTGCTCATGCAAGTCGCCCAGCATCGCGGCCTGCGCGAGATCGACCTGCAGCTGAATGAATTCCTCTTCGCTGATTTCCACTTTTGCTGGTGGCGGTTCGCGCAGAGGAGAGGGCGACTGCGGTTGCTGTTCGACGCATGTCGTAGACGGCTGCAGCTGGGGGCAAGTATTCGCTGCCGGCTCGACTACTTTATTTTTCCTTGTCCTCGGCATGTTTGTACGCCGTAGGTAGCCCAGACACAGAACGCGATCCGGCGCAGACACCCGTCTCCCGGAAAGGGTACACTTGTGCAGTTCGTGGTCGAGCCCCCGATCCTCGCGTCTGCGTCAGAGCGAAGCCTGAAGAACGACGTCTGAAAGAAGAAAGCGCGAAATGGCTTTTTTGTCCTGACGGGCTTTCACCAGAAGTATCGCACTTCGGGGAGCCAGGCTCCACCTGTGCTCCCGATTTCACGTCATTCGTTCATGGCCAGCGGTCGCAAAAGATAAAGCTCAGTGTCAGTCTTTCTAAGAAAGTTGTCAAGCAAATGCGAATCGATTGCAGGCAGCAGCTATGAATATACACCGCTGACCAAAAGCGATCGCGGAAATAGCCTTCTTAGCTTAGGTCTGTGACTATGCGGCTGATCATCGTTGACTTTCTTGCCTTCACTCATACATTCAAATAATACGTCAGCGCCTGCTGCCCACACTGATCGATGCCCATCCCTGCAGAGCACGCATGGATCACGATCCCCAGCGAACCCCTTCAAAGATCATCCCACGATCCCCACACTCACGAAAAACGCACGAGCTGGCGCCCCGCTCCTGCGACCAAAGCATCATCATCGAGAGGAAGCCCTACTCTCCGTTTCTTCGCGTACGAGCTGCGCACTGCGCGACTTCTTCTCCAGAGGGAGCGAGGATCAAATGAAAAACTTACCATCGATCGGAAGAAAAAACTCTCCGTCGCGATCTGAGCCCTTCGCACTGAAGCGCGGCGCATATTCATTGATCATCACGAAGTATTTCGCGCGCAGACCCGCGACCACTTTCACTTTTGCAGGATTCTTCCACGAATGGTGGAAAGCCGAACACTTTCTGCGCGCAACCTGCGGGCGGCGCTACCTCAGAGATCGGGCGGCGCTACCTCAGTAGTGATTTCGCCGCTTTTCATTTTCCAGTAACAGCCATAGATACAAAGGTCATTGATTGTTATTATACGACGCTCAAAGTGAAGGCGCGGCCTGCTCCGCGAAAGCACGTCTTCTGATGAGCGCGTCCTCTGATTTTTCGTTCATTTTTTTATGCGATCCAAGTGCAGCATCGATTTATTTTACAACCGTAGGGAGCTAAGTATGGAAGACGCACAGTCAATGAGCAAGCATGCGAGAGATCGACGCACGAAAGGTGGAGCCCTGTACTTAAGACTGCAGGCACTGCTTCCTTCTGGCTTCCTAATCGAAGAACAGCGATTGCTTTTTGGAGCAGATTCCTATGTGGACCAGCAGACGCACCACCACACTTCCGCACGTAGTTCTATGCCTTTGTTTAATTAGGGGGCTGGTCTCTTGCCGCGAGATTGAAGACTCCTGCTTCCACAGCCATGACCTAGCCTGCCCCGCCCCGCGGGATAGAAAACGCTCCGGCGATAGCTGTTCGATCGATCTATCGCAACAAATAAACTGGCTACCGGAGCCCTGACTCTACATCCTCGCCATTTACAAGGCCGTAAACATTTCGTCGTAACACTGCTGGAACTCGTCCACGCCATCCTTCTTCGTGCTGACTGCTTGCGACGCCCCCCCATCCAAAGTAACGCCCTGCCCCGGCGTTCCTTTGTGGGTGTACTTGATGTGGAAATACATTTCAATCATCGTTTCGCACGCTTCCCCTCCCTTGCCCGCAGCTTTGTGCTTCAGCTTGTTTGTTGCTTTGCCGATCCGGATGATCTTTTCGTTCAGCTCCTCCCACTCTTTCTTCAGTTGGTCGATCCGCCATTTTCTGTGTTTATCCCGCATCTGCTCCTTGTGCAGCTCCTTTTTCACCGATTTCCTCTCCTCCCGGAATTCTTCGAGCTGTTCGTCTGCCAGAAAAATCGCCATTTCCAACTCCGCTTTTTCGGCCATTCTCTCCGCCCGTACTTCTTTCCGAATCTCTTCCATACGCTCCGCTTTTGTGTTTGGCGAAAAATCGACCGGACACCCATCCCCCGGTCGCTCTACTTGTTCGTCCACCTCCATCGGCACTGGCGCCTGCTCCGCCTCCTGAAGGAGAAGGTGGCCGCGGTTCTCGTCTTCTTCCATCAAATCGTCTCCGCTTTCAGACAATTCTGGAAGATCGGAAGGAGAGAAGCGTGGGGGGGATCGGAGATCGAGACCGCAGCTGGGAGCGTCCTCCTGCTCGTCGATGTCGCTCATCTGCCCTTCCTTCGCGTTCTCCTCATCCTTCACAGAGCTGAAGATGGGCTCGTCATCCTGCGTCCTGTCGCCAAGCTGATCCCCAACTCCGACTGCCGCTCTCCGCTTCAGTGGCTCAATTTCTGCAGCCGTAGCTGCAGGCCTTCCAGCAAGACCAGGGAGGAGCGGAACGGGTTGGAGTGCTGTCCAACTGAGCCGTCGCTTTTCCTCTTCGGGCATGTGCAGTTTCGGGATCACGGCTTGGCTGTCGCGGGCGGCGGAGGAAGAAGTTGACCGGAAATTATTGACGAACCCCGTTGCTGTTCCGTTCGGATCTCCCAGCTCGTTGCCCAAGGAGGGGCTCAAGTTCAGCACCCGACTCACTTTGCAACGCGCCATCGCCGCCCGCTTCCGGTTCGGCGATGGAGCGTTGCGCTTGGCATTCTTGCGGACGGCCAGCGGCGCCTTCCCGGCCTTGTTGCAACGTGAACGGTCAGCAGCAGCAGCAGCGACCTGGTATTATGATGTCGAGGCAAGAAGCTCGGCTTTTCTTTCCTTCATTCTAAATGAGCACCAGAATAGGTGCGCGACGGCATTTATCCCGGGCGAGAGAGTTCAGCTGCAGACAAAATTCTGTACCTACGAGCACGAGTTAGGTAGATCAATGCTTAGGTAGATCAATGGCAAAAATCTAAAAACTTAGATTCTAAATAAACTATTACTAATAGCGATCGCTAATTAAACTCTTGGGAACGTGGGCACCCGTGACGAAGCCTTCGCTTTTCCTTCTCGCTCTCGCTGCTGCTGAAAAAATAGCGCATGTCGTTCGATGTGGTTGGTCTTCTTTAGCGCCCCAGCGCCCGTGGTGAAGAAGGAAGGTTCGTGTTTGGTTTTGCTGGCTGCCGCGCGTGCTCGCCTGACGAACGCGCTGGCCGTGAGATTGTCAAGGGCATTGTCGCCCTTCCGCCCACGGGGTGTGCCGCGCGGCATCAAGTGCGTCGCGGAAGCCGGGCTTCGGACGTGGCTGGCCGACGAATTAACCAAGTGTCATTGATTGTGTCGCAAATGCATTATTTATCGGAGGCAAAGAACAAGAAGCACTTTCTACTCACGTGATTTGAAATAAGTTATTTTAATTTAACCGCCGCAAGTGAGGTCAGTGAGTACCTTGCATTTATTTTATTTATTTCTTTGCTCGTATCAAATCAGGACGGTCGGTAGAAGCAAACGAGCATAGGTAGCGCAAATATATAGAAAGGAAGCCACCAAGAAGACCATCTCTCTCGTCGTCGAGCAGTCGGCTCTCCTCGCCGAGCGAAGTATCGATCTCTGTCTGTCGTCGAGGGAGTGAGCATCTTTCTCTCTATCTCGTCGAGCAGTCGTTTCTCCATTTCGTTCTTCGCTCGTAGGTAGTCGTACGCTCGCAGCCATCCAGCGAACAGAAGCCAACTGGCGGCCAGCATTCATTTTTCTAAATCAAAGCAAGAAACAACGACGCAGAAGCCGCGGCCATCATCCATGGCGCTGCATTCAAAAAGGTTCATCCATGTCTCCGCCCGCCGATCGTCCATACATCCATCCGTCGATCCATGTCTGTCTTCCACACCATTGCCAACGAACGGCAGCTTCCCGTTTGACCCATAGGCAGCAATCCAGCAGTGTGTGTCGCTCCGTCTCGTCGGCCGGCGCCCGTGCGTCATTCCCGGCCCGTGCATGTGCATGAGTGTTGTGGTTTTGATTGGAATCAATGAGTTTCTGCTGTCGCAATCGAGTCACCACATCCACTTGAGACGCAGATAAATGCCGTGAAATAGAAAATCAAAGAAAGCAACTAGCTATAAAGGCAAACGCACTACCAAGCAGCGTTTTCGAAGCGTGCTCCCCTCGGCGATTCGTTACTCTTCAGCGATGTTTCTCGTTCATTTCCGCAGGACAAAATCGTTCCGGATGCTGTCGTCGATCACCTTGCTTTTTCTGTTTCAATTGAAGTGTTTTTTCCAAAAGCCAACAGTGAGAGGGAGTGGTTTTGCGCTACCAGAATGCAAGTGTTGTGCAAGTGTTTTTGAAGTGTGCGGCCCCCCATTCTGCACTCCCCGCGATCACAGTAACGCACGCGCGGAGTAGAAGTCGTAGA
>RXOD01006163.1:0-11078 GCA_005223375.1 Amoebophrya sp. AT5.2
GCTCCATGCCCTCCGCCTGACGAACCGCGCGCAGTCTTCGGATTTCGTCCCGCGACAGCAGTCGGTCTGGGTCCGCCGCTCCCCCGCTCGTAGCATCGTCGCTCTGCCACCGTGATACCTCCCGCGCCTTCTCATGCAGAGAAATGTCAAAAGCTTGCGCCCCGCTCGGGGTGGTGACGAGACGCACTGACTTCCCGGCGTAGGGCGTCCACTCCTCCTTTACGTCGATGAAACAGGACTGGGCCAAGCTCCGAAACGCCGACAGCATCCGCCTTTCCAGGCACTCCCCGAGACCGTCAGCGCTGCCGTCAGCCACCAACAAAAAGTCGCCCACGTGGCTGGACATGAAAGCGATCGCGCTCCCATTCTTGTCGAGCAGTCGGCACACAGCTGGTGATAGCACTGCCGGCACGGTCTTGTGCTCCAGCAGGCTCTTCCGCGCTTTCGCGTACCAGGCGTACGCCGCATCTAACAAACCGCACTGCGGCACCCGCAGCTTCAGGGTCTGGCCCGGGCGAAGCGAGGTCTTGTTGCGAGAATTCAGAATGTTCAGGCCCCTCTCGAACGCCTTCCGGAGCCGGCCGCTGACACGTGGAAACGCCATCAGCGGTTCCCCACCCGATTCGTACGGGTCGCTGCAGTTAAACGCCCGGGGAACATCAAATATCTTCGCGATCACCCTCGCAAAAGATAGTCCCGCAAGCTGCAACATCGCCCGCAGCTGGACTGGCGAAACGGTAGGCGAACTGTTTTCGCTTTGCTCCGCCGGCTGCTCCTGCTTGTGCCCCCCTGGTGCCCATCGTGATTTGATGATGATGCTGAGCTCATCCATCCATTTTGCATCCAGGATGAAGCGGCTAGGAAGCACTTCGCGGTCGCCGACTGCTTCGTCGCCTAGCGGAACCACGTTCGCCTCCTCTCCTTCCGCCACCGGAATCAACGTCCCCCCGAATTCCTTCGCCAGCGCGTGGGAAACATACTCATCGAATTCCAGGTTGTCCAGGACGTGACTGGGCAGCCAGTCCGCTAATTTCCTCGCTGCACGCAGCCGCTTGCGCGACGCTGCGGCCATACCGGGTGCGTGTTGAGAAACAGCCATCTTCTCGGGATTACCCGGGGAAGTACTGAACCGCTCCGCAAACTCGTACCGAATCGCTCCGATCGCGTTCTCCTGCGGTTCCTTGACGAAACAGCATTCGTTTCTCCTGCCGAGTCCAACGCACGGGACGATGAAAAACTTCAAACAGGTCCGTCCCTTCGATAGCGAGTTGCCGCCATCGAGTTTTGCTGCGGCACCGCTTCCCCAGACGAGTGAAATCTCATCAAGGAGGTCCCGCGGCGCCGCCCAGCCCTCGCGCACCGGATCCCGCGACAGAAAGTTAGCGAAGGTTTCGAACTCAGCGCTCTCCACATGAGCACCGCGAGCTTTCATTTCTCGCAGCCTCTCCACCACCACGAACAGCGCCCCACTCCCACGGTTACATCCGAAGCCGAGGACGTCGCTCTTGCTGGCGTCCCAAGTAATTGCTGCTGGGTCTTCGACCTTCACTTCCTTTTTCAAGTCGTTTACCCCGGGGATTGTGGCGCTGTGGACCTGCGCGCAGAACCCGTCCAACATGTTGTTGAAGTCGTCGACGGAAATGTCGACACAATTCACGCCGACGCTTGCAGCAAGAAGATCATCCTCGTTTTCTGCATCGGCGTTGGCCTCAGCCATGCCGTCCCCGACTACTTCCTCCTCTGCCTCTTCGTCAGCACCTTCCACGTTTGCATCGTCTTCGTTTTCAAGCCGCACTCCTTCTTCATCTGAATCAGATTCATGCTCCAACTCCAACCCGTCCGGCTCGAACTCGATCTGCTCTACTGCGTCGCTCAGCTGCGCCGCTCGCTCCTGCGACGACACATCTTCACCAGCAACTAACGCATCACTGTGACGCCACCCGGAGACGTTAGCGTCGTCGCGCGGCCGCTTTTCTGGAATCCACATCCCTTCCGACGCCAAAACATCGCCACTGACGTCGCCGCAGAAGGTTTGTGGCGCCAACGCTGCGCACCGGACAACGGAGCCCTTCAGACCCTTCTCCACGAAGCGAAACTCGCCGCACTCGACGCAGGGAAGCAGTCGGGTTGCTCCGATCACTCCGCCGCGCCCGCTTGGTAGGACACGATCGAAGTATCCCTTTGCTTTCACCTGTTCAAGCACTGACTCGAGCTCCTGCGCGTCGTTGTACTGAATCTCGACAGAATCCGGCAGCTGGAACAAGGCCGCCGATTCCGGGACGCGACGCGCGTGGTCCTTGTGCACATCGGCTGCGGTGTTGACTGCTCCCAGCGGCCGCAGCTGCCACAGTTTGTTGTTCCCTGCCACCGGTCCCAGGTAGTGTCCTGCTTTCCAGATTGTCGGGCTCTTCTCCTGCCATTCCAGTAGTTCCCCGCTCCGAGGCACAAATCCGCGCTCCTGCTCGGCGATGTGCTCGTAAACTGCTCGCGCGCCGTCATGTAATTTCGAGTCGAGCAAAGCCTGCGACACCACCGCGCGCGCCGCCTCACGATGTTCGATTCTTTCGACCTTGGACTCGCGCGCTGCCTCCATGTCAAACCAACGCAAGCAGTCCGCTTCCACCGGCTGCCCACGGCTGCGAGGCCTCCACTCTTCGCCCTTTTCCAGGAAAGCCGTCAGCTCATTCCGTTCGCGCCGCGCTGATAAGCAGAGGGGGATAAGCAGGCTGAGCCCAAGTTCTCGAAGCAGTGGATGCCGAGCCGCGGCCTCCAGTTCTGCTCTAGGCTGAAGGTGTGCGCTTTCAACCACCGCCATTGCACGCGGCGTATTCTTCGAGATGGCCTTCACCTTGATTCCGGCCCCGATACAGAGCCGCACCAGTTCGACGGAGACGCTTTCACGACCCGGATCCACCAGCAGAACTCGACCAACGTTATCCAGGTTCTCCGAGACAAACTTGACGATTGCCGCGGAGGTGGGCTGTCCCTTCGCATCGTCCGTCTCGCCGAAAGGCTCAAACGGGTCCCCCCCGCCGTCATCCGGCGGAGGCGGGTCCTTCGAAGGCGAGGAAGTAGTCTGCTTCTTCATGACGGAGGTCGCCACTTTCGTCTTCATCTTCGCCCTCATCTTTGCCACCGTCCCCGCTGCTTCTGCTTCGAGCAGCGGAAGGATAGCCTTTGACTTCAGTCGTCCGCCAGGAAGCTGCCGCAGGTCTGCGTCGTCGTAGGCAGGATCAGAGTCAAGAGAGAGTCAGCTCGTGTCCCGGCACCGATTTAAACTTTTCGCCTATATAGGCACCCCAGACGTCCCCGCTGATCTTCCTGACGAGTTGCACCACGGTCCCGACCACCACCGCCTGGGTTTTCCTCACAGAAGTTGTGTCAAGAAAACTAACTGCGCCAAGACCTATGGCGTTCCAGGTGCCTCTCTGGGTATGGCGGGGCCAGACTTGATACTTGTAATTTTGTAGCGACACTCGCGCCATCGTCTCGACCGCGGCCGCGACGTCCCCTTCTGCGGCCCCGCGGAGCTTTGTTTTCACCACCTTCCGCAGGAACGGCTCCGTGACCTTGAAGTTTTGTCGCGTCGCGTACGCCTTCAGGTGCGCGTAAATATGCTGTTGCCGCACAGTCATGCTCCGCCGCGGATCGTACAGAGCCGTCGGGTTCTTCGAATCGAAGAAGTCCCGCGCCGGGCTGACTCTCCCAAAGCCATACCGCACGAATTTTCCGGTGCTGGTTGGCCGTTCTCCATTCGCCGCAAGCAAACTCCGCAACGAGAGATGAGCCGGCTTCTTATCTCCCCGAAGTTTCAGATGGTCCCCGACGAGTTCTGCAACAGCAACCGCGCCTCTTTTGCCGTCACCCGTGATTACCGCGCGCCCGGTCTTCCAACGTCCAAGAAAAGCAACCGCCTCAGCTTGAAGACCAAGAAAGGCCAGACCTTCCTTGATTTCTTCTTGCGCTCGCGCCGACAGCCCAGTTTCCTCATCCCGCGCGTAGCTCTCAAGCTCCGGCGGCACCTTGAAGCCTTTTCCTCGTCCCCGGATCAGCAATGGTAGTTGACGCCCGTGATCGATGGAAATCACACGCCTACTTGCCAGATTGGTTGGGGTCTCCGTCGCGCGCTGAAAGCGTTTTGCTGTTACTTCGTGTTTGCGGTTCGAGATGATAGGAAGCCCCATTCCTGTCATGTCCAGAATCGCCTCTGCTTGATCCTGCGGCTGGTCGAAGTAGTAGACACAAAGAAGATTGGGGCGCTTCTCCCCGTCCTGCGCCAGCTGTTCCTCGATGAGGTGCACACTCGAAATGTCCATCCGGTTCTTCGCATGAAGCCGCGCGCGCACTTCGTCCAGATCGCGCACAGACCGGAATTGTGCACGAGAATCGACTCCGAGCAGACCCGGCGCGTTTGTTACTCCACAAAAAATTCGACCGCATGCGTGCCAGATCTGGTCGCTGCGGTACTCGGACACATCCGCCAGGTCCGCCGCCGTAATCTTTTCGTTGGACTGGTCGCGGACGTACCCAGCCGTCGCGTCGGCTTCCACTTCGGATTCTCCTGCTCCCCAGGTTCCGAAATTGCTTTCTGTTCTTTCCGTGCTCGGGAAGTCGGCGCAGTTGCTGACTCCACGTCGTGCCACTCGTCGCACAAAGCCCGGCGTCAAATCTTTCCAAATGTCGACGAGGTACTGCTTTTCGTCGTTCGGCGGAATCAGCAACTTACCGCAACGCATTACTTGTTCACTGTTGATGACGTCCATCTTCGCCCGTTCGAGGAAAACGACACCCAAAAGACCGACAGCTTCCTGCTCCCAACCGCGATCATCGATGACGATTGCATTGGCAATGCCGGCCCGCCGCTCCTCCGGGCATCCAACCGGAAGTCGATGCAACACCTGCGCCAGCCCCAAAACTGACGCGCTTCCGCCTGCTGTTTGTGCCGAGAACCGCACACGTAGGAACTCGAGGCTCAACCCAAACTTCTTGCAGAAAGCGCGGCGCTTCTCGAGTTTGCGACGCCCGAAGTGCAAATCCTTGCTGAATCCGCTGTCTGCGAGGAAGAGACCGACTGCGTCCGCCGGCTTTGAGAAACAAACTTTGACTTTCTGCACAGCTGCCCTTACTGCTTGTGCGATCGCCTGCCCGAAACTGACTGTTTTGATTTTCTTCGGTAGGGCCTTCTCCAAAAGGTCGACGCCATTCTTTCCCGCCTCCTCAGTGGATTTTGTGAGGGGCGGCGCTAGCAATCCGGATCCGTCGGCTGTTCTTCCGCATCCTCGATGTCCACCCAGCTTCCGGCTCCCTCCGTGTCGTCCCCACTACCGACCGGCTCGCGCGCAAACTCGTCCTCCGTTTGCTCAGTGATGACGCTGCTGATGGTTGGAGAACTACTCGGCGTTTCTCCCATCCCGTCGATCGCCGACGCGTCCACATCGCACCCGATCGCGTCGACGATGATTCCGGTTTTCGCGTCGGTGAAAGTGATTGCTGCCCGATAGTTCCGGCCCTTGCCAGTCTTTCCGCGTCCCTTTCCGCCCCGAGAGCCAGACCGTTGAAACGTCGGCCGCTTCGCTGTCGTCCCCTGGCGAATGTTGCGGATGAAATTCGAGAAGTGCGCGCGCACCTCCCCGCTTTCCTTCTTCAGCGTCGGGCACTCCGCCTTCATATGGCCTGGCTTTTTACAAATCCAGCATACCGGCCGGGGTTCGCTACACTCCGACGCAGTGTGGCCTTCCCGGCCACACCTGAAACAGATTTGTTTCCCCCGCCGCGGTTGTACTGCATCGCTAAACTTGTAAAACGATGTGGCCTGGACCAGCGGGCGCGATCCGCCCGTCGCCATGTTGTTCACCTTCGCCAGCCTGGGGTCACGGTGATTTATCATCACCATGGCCGTCTTCGCGTTCTTCCTGATCTCCGCGCATTTCAATAATTGACTGAAAGACGGGAATTCTTCCTTGAGTTCCTCTATCACGCGCGCCAGCATTTCAGGCCCGAGGAGGATGCGCCCCCCGACCTCGTGCAAGATCAAAAGCCGCCGCTCCGGAGTCTTGCCCTTCAGACTGAATCCGATCCCGTATGCAGCGTCTTTGAACCGCAGCAACTCCGCGTGCAAGTTTGCGCGCGGGTTACGCCAACCCCCATGGGAGATACTCCACGCGCGAAGGAACTCAGTAAATTCCGACGCCATTTCACCACGCAGCTGAAGAAGACTCATCCAGTAGTTCCGGAACAACCAGGTTTCCGGATGATTGTCCCGGATGAACCGCAGCGCATAAATCGCTCGGCGCTGCTCCTCAGTATGTCCCTTCTCGAGAATATCGCTCTTGACGATATCCCGCTCCTGCGCTTCCGAGATTAGCGCCCCGGATGGTTTGACAGCTGCGCTGACCTTCGTCTCCAGATAGGCCTTCCACGTCAGCAGCGACCGTTGCTCCGAAAACTTCTTCTCGAGCGAGAGCGTCTTTTGTCCACGAAGCCGATGCCCTTCCGGTTGCAAAACCACCGCCCCAGCTCCACCATCATCGATGCCAGCCGGACCATGAACGGAAGAAGGCGCCCTCCGATCAGCCCGTCCTTCCGACGCTCGACGTCGTTACTTTTCCCGATTCCATGCTAGCTTCCGGGAAAAATCCTTCTTCCCGAGTCCAGAGAGCTGCAGGCCCGCGAGCCATTCCTTGTCCGCACCCGCTCCGCTCTTCGATTTTGCACCCGACGACCGACGAGGTGGCGACTGAGGTCCACTGCTTGTTACCGCGCGCAACTGTTGACGCGTGCGATCGCGTGGCACTGCTTTCTGACGTCGACCCGTCCGACGACGAGCTGAGCGAGAAGCTTGATGAAGAAGACGAGGACGAAGGATCGTCTCCTCCATCTCCACCGCGCCGTCCCCGGCGTCGCTTCTTGTTCTTATCGTGTTTCTTCTTCTTCTTCTTCTTCTTCTTCTGTTTCTTATTCTTACCGCCACTGCTCGCCGGGGGTGAGCCCTTGTCGCCACCGCCTGGCGGTCCACCCCCGCTTCCTCCGGTTCCGGTGTTTTGCTGGCCGCTGTTCCCGGACCCGCTCTCCGTGTTCCGATCGTTGTCCGATCCGCCCGGGGCTCCACCACCGTAACCGTCACCGTTTCCAGAATCAGCAGTCAGCTCCTGGGTCGCCTCTGCGCTGCTCTCCATTGGGCGAGTTTCCAGGACTCCGTCCTTCGTCACGAAGCGGCGGACCGCGGACCTGTCGTAGTCCTCTTCCGCGTCGTTCTTGTTGATTGAAACAAAGCGACTCGCTTCGGCGAGTTCGCGCAGCGTCCGCACCTGTTCCACTGCACCCCGTGCCTTCGCGTCGGTCTCCCGGTGCGGGTTGTGCCATCCGTCGCCGCCTGGCGCCTGACCGGTGTAGTGGTGGTCTGCCTTGTCGTTCGAGGAGGAGGGGAGTTCCGCCCAGCCCTTCTGTCCGGCATACTCGAGGTAGCTCGGTTGTCCCTTTCCTTTGTTCTGGGCCGGTGCGGGCGAGCTCCGTCGATTCCAGTCTTCATTCTTCGACTTACTCCACCACCAGTAATCGTTCTCGCGATTCCCCCAGTCGCGCGCCTGCGTCCAATCCCAATCCCCATCGGACGACCAGCCGTTCCAGTGGTACGCCCAGTCGCGCGCTTTCCACTCGTCATCCGCACTGTCCCGGCGACCACGGCGGCCCCATTCCGACTCCCGGGAAATGTTTTTCTTCGAGGCCTTCCGGCTCGACGACTTCCGGTTCGTCTTCTGAACGCCGCGCGCGCTCTCGTCGGTTGCCGAACTCCCCGCACGCCGTTCGGATTTCCGGATCCGCTTGCTTTCCGGCACGGCCGAGCTGCTGACTTTGGTTTTGCTCGTCGACCGACCGCGCTCGCGATCCTTCGCTTTCGCGGGTTTGACTTCGCGCGATTTGGACGCAACCCGCACCGGAGCGGGTGTCCTTGTTTCAACCGGGATCGCCGTAGTTGCGACTTCCTTCGCCTTCTTAGTCTCCTCCCGGCTGCATTTCAGGGATCGCTGTAGTTGCGCGACAGTTGCCAACAACTGCTTGCGCTCCGCCTCGCGCCCCAGCTCACGTTTTCGAGCCTCCGCAAACTGGGTACCCGCGTCACTGATGATAGCATCAGCGGTTTTACGAAGCTCGCCGATTCCCGCCGTAGCTCCCGCTGCGGCTGCCTTCGCCGATTCGACGTCCTTCATTGCTGAAGCGGACATCTGCTCACTCCGCGCCGCCTGCCCGCTGATCTCATGCAGGGCAGAGTCCACCGCTTGCGCCGTGCTCCGTGCAGCAGAGGTTGCCGGCCGCGCCTCGTCCCGTGCAGCTGCCGCCACGAACTGCGCACTCGAAGCTGCGTCGTTGGCTGCGACCGACGCGTTCTGCGCCGCCGCGGCTACTCCTTTCGCAACCTCAGTCTTACCCATCCAGCGCTCCACGTTCTTCGCGACCCCCTTCGTCAGAGTCTGGGCGAAGTGCTCCGCATACTGGCGCGCTTGAGTTTTCGGCGACGCCCCTTCCTGCTGTTTACCAGCTGCGCCGCCGTTCAAACCGTTCTTACCGGACCCGCGCGGCCGCCCGGTAGCTCCCTTCCCGGCTCCTGCTCCTCGCTGAGGATTGTTCGTCTGAGACTCGGTTTCATCTCCCGAGGAGGAAGGCAGCGGCGCGAGGGCTGCTTGCGTGTCGATGTAGCCCCCGGTCGCACTGGTGAGTAGATGAATTCCGCTTCCCGGAACCGGTTCCACCATAGGAACCAGCGTGCCGCTCATGGTCCCGACGTTCCCCGCGGCTCCGTTCGTCAACGGAAGAAAAGTTTCGGGGGCGGGAAGAGCAGGCTGCTGAAGGTCCATGCGACTCGACGCCGGCTGGTCCCGAGCTGTGTTCATCTCGTCGGAAGCCGTTCCCATTGACGCGTCGGAGTCTGTTGCCGCAATCAGCGGCCCATCATCGACGTCCATGTTGGGCATCTCCTGAGAAGACACGCCGGCGTCTTGCTCGCCGCCAGATGAAGAAGTAGTGCAGGAGTCTTGGTTCGCCGCTTTGAAGAACCGGCGCAAGTTGTTGTCTGGTTTGCTTTTACGAGAAAACAAAAACAATTTAATTACAGCTACTTCCCCCGCGAGAAGTAAGTTGCCAGGCTCCTACGAATTTGCTTTCCCGTCGCGCAAATTTCGTTTCGATTCGCCGCCGCTCCAAGAATCTGCTACTCCTTCAATATTCCGACCTTCACTCCTTCTATTCGAATTCGAAATCCCTCTATCCGCCCGCTCCCAATTCTTGTCTCCCATTATGCGCCGGCTGTGCCCCAAAAAATTGATCAGCTATCCAATCACCGAGCAACAAAAAAAAAAAAAAGGACTTCTCGTCGCTCCCCGGCTGATACTGCATAGCTTGCGCACACATGGAAAGACACATGACCACACTTCTTCTCACCCCGAATCGTCCTCATTCTGCATGTTGATGGCGAAGACCGCGCCAATGAAATTTTGCATATTCCACATCTCCGATTTCCCTTGCGGCGGTTGCTTACCGCGCGGGGAACTTGTATTTTCCAACTACTGCCGGACGCTGACGGCCTCGCGCGCGCATGTCGACTTGTGGCGGGAGGGCCGGTCTACTGGTTGTTTCGTCGTCTGCCACCTCGTGTCCTTCCTCCGCCGGATTCTGCTCGTCGTACCAATCAAACGGGTGCTCAACATTCTCTCCATCACGGCGGGGCCGCTCAAGCCAGTGCAGGAACTCCGGGATCGCCCCTTCGTCCTGCTGCGCCCGGAACTGCAACGACCGCGACACCTCCTGCCGTTCGTAGTTCGGCACGTTGTTGCGGATTACCTTCAGGCTTGCGCTCTGAAGGTGGTGCGTGCTGATGTAGATCCGTTCACGGTAGGCACGAATGCGCGTCCGGGCCACCCGCGTGGCGTTGTCGAGCATGTCCGTCCCGTAGTTGAAACGTCGGCCCGCTCGGAGGATGCCGAGATTGAACAGAGCCACCCGCTTCATAACTTTCAGCTGTCGCCCATCCCGAGCATGCTGCTCATCCTCTTGCTGCTGCGCAGCCGCCAAGTACAGCTCGTGCGCTTGTTCAAGTCGATGCCGCTGCTCCGGCGTGTACCCATCATGCATTCCGCGTGCCTCCCAATCACGACCCGCAACGAGCGATCGCGCAACCTCGACACGCGATCGCGCACGTGCTGCCTGATGAGGAAAACCGTACAGCGGCGGTCCCGCGAGCTGTTGGACGGCTCTGATCCTGTTCATTCCGATGATTCCGGGATATTCGGCTCCGTACGAACTCGCGTGGATATGGAGGGGCGGATCCTCTTCGAACACCCACTCCCGAGCGTCCCGCTCGTATCGCTCCCGAATCCGTTCGAGCGCCGCCTCGATGTCGTCGCCATCGAGACTGTGATCGATTCGCGCAGTCTCTCCGTTGAAGAGCCGGATCCGCATTGGTGCCGACCGCTGGAGTGTATGCCCGAGTTGATGCCGGACATGACCAAGGAAGGCGCGGGGTACGTCGTCGATGTGCAGCATTCTATTCCAGCCGCGTGCTGCTCCGCTGAGGCCGGAGTCGATGAAGATATGACTCAGGAAGGCGGCTGGTGGGAACCACGTGAGCCGAAAGCTCCGACCCATGACGGGCAAGCTGAAGGGGTAGCTGTTTACGCGCCGCCAAACCCGCAGGCGGGCCCAGAGCTCCACTGCTCTTGTTTCGTCTCCATCATGATCACCATGATTGTCGTAGATGCTCGTCAGCCGCAGCTGGTTGAGAGTCGGCCGCCCGTGGCCAAGTTGTGGTGTGTCGCTCACTCTGCGACGACGTTGGAGGAACGGCATCCCGCCGAATCCAGAGATGTGCGCTTTCGGGGTTCAGGTGTTTCTGGCCATCGTGTATACAATACTAAGGCAAGTACCGGAGAAAAACCTGTCCGCACACGGGAAACCGCTCTCCGCTACCACTGTGGAAATTGTAGTTTTTACTACAGGATCCCAGTGGTGATCGAGATCCCATGCACAGACAGATTCTCCGACTTCAAAACGTTGACCAGATCGTTGGAGCCGTTGGAGCTCGATCG
>RXOD01006164.1:0-11076 GCA_005223375.1 Amoebophrya sp. AT5.2
GACTATCCGCTCGGGAACCCAGCCGACGAGGACCACGCCCACGCGGCGCCGCAGAACCGGCAAGCGACTGAGATGAAGCTTGTTGCTGGCGTTGCCTCGCTCCTTGGGCTAGCGGTTGTTGTGTTCGTGATTGTGGTGTCGTGGTACCTACGGTCGGGGCACGAAAAGAAATGGACGTGGTGGGGGACGGGAAAGTAGACAGGAGAAGTTGTTTAGCTGGTAGATGATTGGTTTTCTTGTAGCCGATCAATCTGTACAGACGAACAATGAGAACTCTACTCAGTTTATCGGCAAGGGGTCCAGCAATTCAGTCTCCAGCTGTCTTCTTGTGTTGCACTTTCATTTTTATCATGCATGATGATTGTTGATTTTGTCCCCCCCGGGTTCAATTCATTGCTTAGTTTCTGTCCATCCATTATTAATATTTTGATCTGCATCTTTCTGTCCTTGTACTTGTTCCACGCGAACCTAAGCAGAACGTCGGGCTGCGGGACGAGTACTGCCACAGCAACCACTAGCCTTTCCCAAAGTGAAACACTCACGAGAAAGGACACTACGTTTGTTCTTCCATGTACACAATTTTTGCGGGTTCTGTACACTTTTTCTAGGACCACAATACGGAAACGGAGGCAGTATTCCTATGTATCACGTAGCACTTAATACGGACTTCCTGTAACGTTGTGCATGTCAGTGGTTACGCTTGCCGCTGGCGTGCCGCTCAGCAGTCTTTTCGTGGCACTTAATACGGACGGCACTAAGAAACAGAAGCATTGACACTTACATCGATTTCGATATCATGCATTATATTTATACCTACGGTTGGTTTTGAGTGGTAGGCCCGTGCGGCTCGTTTGATGACTTACCCTGCTGCGGCATGTTGCGCGAACTTAAGCTGGTCCGACGCTTCGGCAGGTGACGGCTTAGGCCGGCGCTCGAGCCACGTTAATCTGCAGCAGTAGCTTACGGCTTTGAGAGTTTGCCTTAACTGGTTGATCATTTAGCGTAACGCACGCGAGGTTCGAAGCCCGCCACTCCCGCCCCCCTGACATACTTTAATGCATGAGTGGAACTGATTGGCTGCATGGTGGAAATTGGTAAGTCAGGTGTTGCAGTCAAGGAATACAGAGCGCGTTCGTTTCGATTCTGTTCGGATTCGGAGATTCATCGCGAGAGAGTGAGAGCGATACCCCCGTAAGATCCATGAGTGAACCACAGAAATCATTCACTCGAAGCAGTCTTTCGTCGTGTCTTCCCGGTGCCTGCACGCGTGCAAACATTGATGTTGGATTCAAGAGAGCATGGTTTTGCGCCTAGAGCCAAGCCTGAAGATTTCATCTGCACCGCGCACATCAGAGATGTCCTTCTAACGACTCGGCGCTTCCTCTGGAAAAATATCACGCCGTGGCATCACGCGCCAGCTTTCCATCGCGTGCAAAGTGGTCGTGCTCGCGCTGCAAATAAAGTTTAGGCGAGGCTCCTCCTGCTAATCGGCTTTCTTCAACTTCACCTTCTCCGCCGGCTACTTATAGGTACACCGTGTAAGTACGTTCGTGTTCGTACACGTACACGTACAGTTATAAACATTAGCCTTTTGCCTCCGCCCCGGTCGCTCGTCAAAGCTTCGCGGCAGCATGGGGAAGAAGAAGAAGGAGGGCGGCGGCGAGAAGGCCAAGCCGCTCACGAACCTGGAGGTGTATGACGAGGTGAGAATGCGGTTCGAGGTGCGAAAGCAGACGGAGCGCGCCGACTTGTACGAGCAGAGCTTCAAAGATCTGAAGAAGAAGAACGAAGTGCTGAAGGCCCAGTACTACTCGCAGCGCGACACGCAGGCGGACATTTTGAAGACGCTGAAGGCGAACCTGGAGGACCAGTACCTACGGGAGGAGGTTGAATAGAATAGATTCTGGCTACCAGGTCGGTGGGATGCGCACGCGGGTTGAGTAGATTATAGCTCATGGGGGGAGAGGGAAGGTGTTCCCTCGACGGTCGAAACGCGAATCCCCTAGCTCCACTGCCTCTATCGGGGTTTTCAAGTTGTCCCCCAAGCCTGTTTCGCAGTTCGGAGGCCATGGAGCGCCCTGCTGGTATCGGCGTTAGCACGCAACGCTCCGACGAATCCCTATCAGCGGTGGCACTGGGTGATGACCTAGCTGCGCAAGCGCATGCTGAAGGGATCTCTATAATAACCGTAAACCTTAATAAGTAACCTACAGAGACAACTACGCTTGAAGCCTTACCTGGGTAGTATTTTCAACCTCTAAAGAAGGGGAAGGTGGACAAGCACGAGCTGGTGATCGACGCACTGCACCGATCCATGGAGGACGTGGAGGACTCGCACAGAAAGGAACTCACGGAAAAGGACGAAGAGTGGAACCTGAAACTGCAGGAAGCGCAGGCGAAGGTTTCTTGCTCTGCATAATTTTTTGAAAAATGATAAAGATGATCGATGGATTCGATGAATGGTTTAGGTTCGTTCTTCGAACCGATTCCGATTATACCGACTCGTTTTACTGTTCCAGATCGATGACCTGCAGACGGCCTTGGAGAATGTGAAAGGGTACATCAAGAGGCGAAACGAGATGCAGGAGACGATGGAGACGCTCGAGTTGCATTTGAAGAAGAAAGACGAGGAAAGGGACCAGGAGGTTGCGCAACTCGACCGCAAAAAAGCCATGGAAATCGACCAGCTGAAGAAGGACATGCTCGCCAGGATCCGGGAAACCAGAGATAGCTTACGGTATTTGTTTCAAATTGTCGATCAGTGGTCCAAAACCAAATGCTGGCACTCCCACTTCTAGCCCTACCGCTTACTGACTGACACTGACCAGCATGAAGACCAAGGAGCAGTTGGACGTGATCACAAAGCGCACCATCATGGAGAATGAGCAGCTCACAAGCGAGCTGGCGTTTCAGAAGAAGGAGGTGGAGCGGGTGCTGGGCCGCAGCAAGAAGATGGAGCAGGAAAACGTGAAACTGCGGAGAAACCTAGAGCTGCACTCCGAGCTGGAAGAAGAGTTGGCGAAGAGGACGAACGTGTACCAAAAACTGATACAAAAACTGAACGGGAAGGTACCTCTACCTGCAACAAGTAAGTGCACGTGTTGATTTACTACCGAAACAAAGTGCGACCATATCGTTCGAGGATTTCTATCTTCTTCATTCTACGTTGGAAGTGCTGGGGGCCTCCAGATGGATCGACTGACGATCTTTTTTGCATTCCACCGCCGGCCAGGTCGAGGCTTTCGAGCAGCAGGTCTCTTCCCCGAAGGAGGGGGTCGAGATGTCTGTCACGGTCACGAACCAGGAGCCGGCCGAGCTCTCTACCCTCCTCAAGGTAGGCAATTCACGAGCCACGTCCAGCTCGAATCCGAGCGCCATTGGACATGCGCAGACGAAAAGCAGGACGAGCAACAACAACTTCGTGAACAAGGGAAAGCAAGGGGGTCTGACCACGTCGGGCAAAGCCATGTCCGCAGAACAGCAGGTCATGCTGAAGTCGCCGCGCACGGGCATCGACAAGAAAAACAATCCCGACCCCACCTCACCGACGAGCAAGCAGGAGGTCGTGAGTGCCGGTATTAACGCCGCGACAACGACCAAACAGGGAGCCGCGTTGCCCCATCATCAAGCAGGCGCCAGTAGTCCCGGTCGGAGCCCACGCGGAGGACGAGGAGGAGGTGCAACTGCAAACGTGGAGACCCGCACCGAAGATAAAGTGGCGAAAAAGACCATCTACGAGCAGACCAACGCACAGCTCCACGCGGAGGTGGAAACGCTTCGCCGGCGCTTGGAGCAGAGCCAGGACGAGTTGAAGAGATTCCGGCGGGACCACCTAGCGGTGCTGAACTTGAGCGACCAGACGACCCGAATGATCATCCTGGAATTGTACCAATTGAAGAGAAGCATGGAAGGCGCAGTATTGGGGGCCGGCATGCAAGTACAACTCAGCAGACACTTGCTCGTGCCCTTTTTGATAACATTTGCGAATCGCAACACGAAAATTTTTTCCGCTTTGAGGCGACAGACGTAGAACTCATAGGTATGTGTGACCAGAGCCGCCTTCTAATGGAAGCTCAGCAGCCTCTGGAGCTGCTGAATGGGCTACTAGCAGACTTTTCGAGGACTGACGCATGGGCATAGCGAACGGCAGCGAAACTGAATAAACGTGACAGGGCCTCGACGATTTTTTCGAGCGTGAGGAGCTCCAGTTGTCAGCGTTTTCTCCCCGCGCCCCTGCGCATGATCACTATCAGGGCAGCGGCCGCGGCGCGAACCAAGGCCAAGGCCAACTACATCTCCAGCCGAACTACCACCAGAACCAGCCCAACCCCGACGCGCCCATCTTTCAGCAATTGAGCGAGCGGCAGCGCAACTCCTTCTTCCGCCTCTTGCTCCACA
Source organism: Amoebophrya sp. AT5.2 (assembly GCA_005223375.1). Classification (NCBI taxonomy): domain Eukaryota; class Dinophyceae; order Syndiniales; family Amoebophryaceae; genus Amoebophrya; species Amoebophrya sp. AT5.2. The sequence goes on from RXOD01006164.1 coordinate 4,399, forward strand.
AACTAGCGCACAAGCGACTCGAACCGAAGACGAAGCGGCTGGTCGACCGGGTGCTCGCGGATTTCGAGTGCAAGATTAGGGCGATGGTCGGCTGAGTCAATTCATCTCGGCGATCTCTTCTTTCGTAGTAGAGTTCGCGTACTATGTAAAATCACGCGACGTGAGAAAAAAGACAAAGTACGAGGGTTATCGTTCGGCGCCCGCGCCATCCCACAGTCGCGGAAGCCTCGCACTTCGTTGCGATGAAGAAGGCGCGTTCTGGCGCGACTCGTCTCGCAGGGATCAGATTTTCTCTCCCGCCCGGCCTCGGCAGTTCTTACTTGGTGTCGTGGGACCCTGCCTGGGGCCTTTCCTATCTGCCAGCCGGCGCGACCACTACGTGGCCGTGTCTCGCCTCTGGCTGGGGGGGGTAAGGTCCGCCTCGTCCCCTCACATCCGGCATGGCGCGCCGTGGCCTCGTTGGAAGGACGGAGCTGGCTTCGCGCAGCTTCGATTGCTGGTCGTTTCGGCTTCTGCGCACTTGTCGTTCCGGCTGCGCCGCTGTCCATTCGACTTGCCATTGCCAACGAGACGCGACCCACGATGGCGTCGCGCCTGGTGGGGGCGGCAATCGCATATCGATGGGCGCACAAAGTGCCTTGATAGTCGAACACTTGCGCGACAGAAATGCTCGCGGTTTCATTTTGTTTGGCCATAGATGGTGAATTTTTTCGATGACGGGCGTCATTTGACATACACATACAGAAGCAGCATCCCTAACTCTAGCCGCAGCATCTCGAGCGCCCACCAAGAACAAATGCAATAAAAAATATACGAATGACGTATAACTTTTTGCGCTGTCCGCAAAATAATTTGATAATCATGCTGAGGACCCGGACCGGCTGGTCTGAGGGTGCAGCTGGTGCCGAGGGGCCGCGGACGATGGGGGTGTCTTTCATTCTGTCTCCTTTTTTTGCCATCCGATCGGCAGGATGCGGTAGCCCGGGCAGTCAGCGAGCCTATGCTACCAATTTTTACCGTTTCCCTCGAGTGAATAGGACTGTTTGCGTTGGTGGTCGGTACTTGTGGTCACTTCATCTGGCGCGTGCGGGCACGTGTTCGTCTGGTGAGGGCTGGTGCTGACCTAAACCTAATGTTAGGCTGCTACAATTAATATGAATCAGTCGACCTCTAACCAGAGCACGGCGACACAGACGACCCCGGACATGGTGGGGAGCATTGCTCTGGAGCCACCGAACGCGCGGGGGCCCCCGCGGGAGATGATCTCACCGCTGTACGACAAGGTGAACTTGGTGCGCGGAGAGGTGCGGGAATGGGGTGCCGGAAATAGTATCAGCGGGGCAGGAGGAGCTGGAGGTGGAGCTACTTCTATCTCTTCTGGGGGCGCAGCGGCGGGGGCGAGAAAGAGACGCCTCGTACTGTCATAACTGCAGAAACTTGAAGACAAAAGCGACTTCGGCAGAACCTCGTAGTCGTGCGAAGGCGACGCCGTGGTCAAGATGTAAGAGCCCATCGATATGAGGAAATGTATATGTAAGTACTTAGCTGCTTCAAAGATATAAAATTATTCATTCTGGCACCCAACACAGTAGTGGTCTGCGTCTGATATTGAAAATAAGTAGTACATCAAGAGCGGTTCTGCAGTCTAAATCCCGACTTTTTGACGTACAGCTACAGGTGATTGATTCATGGCTCATAGCGGCTCGACTCCAGCCACCGAATCCTCTTTTTCGCGGGCCACTAAACACCCGAGATGATGAAAACACGACCTGAAATGGGCTACAGGCTGTACATGAAAGCATTTTGCAACCTCTTGGTCAAGCTCCACATTGTCATTCTTTCTAGGGCTATTCTACTTACATACACTGCTAGTAGTAAAGTATACAATTTCGGCCGCAGCAGAGTAAAACGAAACTTCATTGTAACCACCAACACTTTTTGCTTCTGTACCGAAACCAAACCAACAACCTCCTTTATGCATGGTCATTCGCTTTTCTGTACGCACACTGCGGCTGGTGGAGAGATGTCGTTCGAAGAAGTGAACAACCTCCACGACCTTCGTCTGGGACAGCTCCGACGCGTCGCTCTTGTCGTTCAGCTCCGTGGGACAGCCATTCGGTTTCCTGTATGCCACTTGTAATTCGTTGCTCTATTCGTGGATCTTCCACGGACCAATCTGGGACTGGTCCGCAGATAATTGGTCCGTAGAGCTAATCGCCTTACTATCACGGCCACGGACCAATCTTCGGACCAATCCCGGATCGATTGGTTCGTTGATTGGTCCGTAGAGCCAATCGCCATACTATGACAGCCAATCGCCATACTATGACAGTGGGAGAGGCGGAGTACATGAATGCAGTTGCGCAAGAATCCAAAGGCCTCGGCCTGCTACTATGTCTAGAGCTAGAAATTTGCATTTGGCAAGTGCTGCAGCTCCTGCACGTCGTGCAGAAAGACAATGAAGACGAGAGACGCGGAGCGCGTGAGAGAGGGAACTGAAACGCTTCATCAACACACGGCGCCAGCACCTATAAATCAGCGGCTCCATTGTGATTGATTTTGATTCCGAAGTGGAAGTTTTCTTCTCTTCCTTGTTCTAAATACTGAATTTTTGTACCTCTTTCCGTTGAATTGCGCTTAATGCCTGAAATACCAGCCGGACCTGCCGCTGCCAGTCAGCCCGTCTGTGAAGGGGCCGGGTACCCTCGACGTCTGCGTCTCGTCTTTCGCCTTGCTGGAAAGGTGGCAGACAGGTTGAAGAGCGAGACGTCGCCTGTGTGGAGGGAGCCACGTGATAGAAAAAAACACCAAGCAAGCCTCTCTCAGAGTCAGCCAACAAAATTTCAAAATCTCTCTCGCACGATGACGGCATTCTCACAACTTCTGAAAACATATCCTAAAATCCATGAGGCAGGGGAGGTACCTCCAACCAACCAGACTACAACTGGTGCTGGTCCATAAACTGGAAAAGTCGGTGATGCTAGATCCACACATGGAACACCGATCTTCGGTATGCCATCCTGGTCTCCTATTCCTCGGTGCTAGCAATGGCATGAGTAAAGAAAAAGTGAGCCTAACTTTATTGATTCTGAAGCGTTTTTCGAGTACGCTAGAACCAGATGTGACATCTTTTTACTTTGACTTTGACATAGCAATGTACGTGGGCGCGGCTGCGCATGCAAATCGGGCTCCACACCCATAATCCTGGAAATCCATCTCACACCAGGTAGCACGTCTTTTTTTTGTTTTGCTGTGCATTTAGTATTCCTGCCCAAGCTCGTGAAATATGGCTGAGACCTTGCGACACCTCCACGCGCACATGAATTCTTTCAATTGGCACACCCCGCGAATATGTCTTACTGATGGTAAGGACCACGACGTTGTTTTGCATGCATGAGTACTTAGACTTACTTCCTTCTATCAAGTTTGTGAACGTGCGAACCACCCCTGAATATAGTCCCAGTATTTCTAGTGTTCCGATAGCACTCTCTCTGCCTCGCAATTCTTGCTGTGGCCTCTGTAGTAACAACTGCTTCTTCACCCATGGCCTCACAATGATTGACGTTGACGTTGAGCTGTTACTTCTTAGTACAAACTTTGTAGCCTCTGGCGGGATGAATCCGAATTCTCGCCGCACGCTACTGTTCCTTCCCCTTATGCAAGATCCGCCGTGCTCGGGAGTAGCCCTCTAATGTCGACGACGACGATGTCCGGTCCAGGTGCGGCCGGCGGCGGCCACGCAACCAAGGGGGGTCCTCATCAGGGCGCGAACGTGACGAGCTCTGCTACGCCACCTACAGCTACAGCTACAGCTACAAGCTCCCAGAACTGCTTGGTGCCCATTGTGAATATGGCGGGATCCGCTTTTCTGATCCGCGTCCCCGGACAGAAGGACAGTGGAGGAGCGCCTGCTTCGCAATACCGAGCCGCGCCTGGGAACGCCACGCCGAACCCAGGCGATCCGTCGAGCCGCTTATTTCACGAGTACTACTCGTCCGGCCATCGTCCTCAAGGTCCGGGCCCTCGGTATCCAGCCCGTCTAACTATGCCCGGAGCTCCTGCACCTCCAGCACGACCAGGCGCAGCGAATCGCAGCTCTGCTCGGTCTCGTCCGAAGTCGCGCGACTCCTCCGTGGTGTCGCGGAAGACGCTGTTGAGCGAGCGAGGCAGTTGCCTGCGCAACCGCGACGAGGACCCCTTCGTCCTGAGCTCGACGTCGTCGTCGGACACGGAAACCACGAGCGGCAGCGACCCCGCGCTGAGTAACTGCGGCCCAATCGGGAAGATGCTGTACTCCAAGCACGTGTTCTCCGAGTTGCAAAAGGTGGAGGGAGGACAGGGGGCGGGCGATCTTGGACTTGCGGCCGGAGAGCTGCAGGAGGAGGGCGGGCAGGGCGCAGCGTCTGATGAAGCCGGCGCTGGACAAGGAAATCTGAGAGCTGGGGGAGCTGTCGTGGGGGTGGGTGCCGTGCAGGAGCCTGGAGGGTCCCGCTCGGTGGGTCCGCAAGACCCCTCATCATCCGGCGCGTCATCGAAGAGCAAAGCGGGGTCGGCAGTTTCGGGCCAGAGCATGGTCAGGGGCGTGGAGGACCACACAATCACAGTGGAAACCGCAAACCTGAATGTGGCGGACGGTTTGCTGAACACGGAATCCCGGTCGAGTACGATGGTTTCGCGCGCCACTTCTGATGTGCTCAGCCGTAAAAACACAATCGGCAGCACGGCCAGCTCCACGTCCTCGACAGCGCTTCACGTCGTAGCTAACCCGGGAGGAGCAGGAGCTCTGTTGCCAGGAGATGGAGAGCTGCTGCTACTGGGCAACCACCCTCATGCGCGGATCCCGCCATCCATCCCGGCGCTCCCGAAACCGGCCGCAACGCCCCCTGAGAAAGATGCCAGACGAGGCGATCATGAAGATGTGGGCCCCGCCTCGCTCTCGCAGTCGCAGGCCGCCCTCGAAGTAGGCGGAACCCGAACCGGTACTGGTCACTCGGTTACCTCCGGGCCGAGCTCAGGCCGCGCCACGCCAGGCCGCGGCGGGCCCCTCAGCCGTCGCGCGCCGAAAAAGAACACCAAAGTCGTCGAGGACGCTGCGAATTGGTTGAAGCGCTCCCTCCAGCAGGAAGCCGAGCTTCGCAGCGCTAGAAGGGGTGGCCTCGACGCGTCGCAGCAAACCAGCCAAGCGGTGTCGTCAGCCTGTGACTCCGGAAACGACGACGAAAACTACCCGATTCTTGGCGCGGCACTCCCACGCGACAGCCCCGAAGCTGCGTCCGCCGCAAAGAACGCGGCCACTGCCGGGCAAGACCCCCAGCATCAAAACGCCGACGAAACGGAACTGCGTTTGAACCCAGCGAACGGCGGTGAGCGCGGCAAGCAGGGAAATCCGAGCCACCATCGAGGCCTCTCCGTCTCCTCCAGCCATCTCCACGGGTCCGTGTCGGCCGGGTATCTGTCGAGTGCGTCCTCGAGCGTGAACACGCACGCGAGTGGGACCACGCGCCCGCGCAAGAGCATCATCCGGAAGGCCAGCAGGCGCAACACTCTGATCAACAAGGCGACGCCACGCGTCGTGGTCCGCGAGTGGTCACCGCCGTCCGGCCCGGAGGAGGACGGCCACGACGTCGCGCAACAGCGTGTCCGCAATTCGTCCTCCTCCTCCTCGGCGTCAGGCAGGGGGCATGATCCGAGCGCAGGAGGGGGGCTCCCCGCGTCAGGAGGGCTGCAGCCGGCGGATGACAAGCAGGGAAAGGAGCATCCGCTACAGCAGAATGGGGATCATCCTGCTAGCATGATGCACAACCACACCGGAGTGGACACGACTACTTCTACCCAGCAGCTGCACCAGACGTCGCAGCATCGGTCGACGAGATCGCGGGCGAGCTCCACCTCGGCGCGGCGGTCGCCCGACGCGGATCAACAAGTAGACGAAGACGCGAACCGGCGGCTCGACAGAAGTTACGGCTTGGTCGCAGAGTACCTGGAGAAGCTGGCGCGCACGCGGTCCCGAAGCATTCCGCGGAGCGACGCGAGCGGGCTGGTGGCGGCCTCATCGCCGCGGGAGGATTTTTTGAATGCGAGTTGTAGTCCCGGACTTGCTGGTGAAGAAGGTGCTGGGGGGCCGCGAGCCGAGACCGCTGCGAAGCCGGAGGCGAGCCGAGGACCTTTGGCAGGAGCAGAACAAGCTCCTGCTGGTGCGCCGGAAGAGATGAGAGGAGATGAAGACGCCCAAGTGGAGTTTTACCCGCCCGAACAGGACCCCTTTCTGCACCCGGACGTACTACTGTTGTCCAACACGCTGAAGAACCAGACGCCGCGCTACCACTACGACTACGCCACGCCATCGGGGGGCTTGATGCCGAACTACCTGTCGGTGAAACAGCTGAAGCAGGAGATCTCGAAGCAGTTCAAGATTCCCGTGACCCTCGTGATGATCATGGAGGTAAGGGGCGACGAGGAAAACTTGATCGAAGACGACGAGGTGGCGGTCGCGTTCGAAGCGTCCGCGGGAAAAAGCTCGTCCGCAGCCGACCGACTCGCCGACATCGAAGTGGGCGAGTTGTCGAAGTACGACGTCCACTATCGCTTTCTCGTGCGGCGGGTGCCGTTCCCGTCGTTCGAGGTGGACCCCCTTCCGCAACCGCAGCATCCGTCCACCGCGGGGGCACCCGCCGTGCC
>RXOD01006165.1:0-11074 GCA_005223375.1 Amoebophrya sp. AT5.2
TGTCGAGCAAGTTTTCGCGAGAAGTGGAGAAGTAAAGGAATGACTCGTGTTTAAAATGACGACGACATCCATGCCTTGCGATCACGTTTACCAAGACGGCGACTCCTGCTCCGGGCACGTGCTAAGAGCGCACAGAGCAAGGACGAGCAGGTAACTTCGCGATAGCCGGCGCACGAAGGCCCCTGCGAAATTCGGGCCTTGGAGTGGAGTCCTTATACCGCCGCAGCGTCGTCCTGAAGTCCGTGCCGAACAGGTGGACATGCCGGCTTGCGGTCAGGCTACTTTGGGATGAAGATGGAGCGAAGTTTCTTTCGCTGTTTCGCCTCTCGTCCTGGGGATCGCTTCTTGGAATTCGACGATGCGCGGAAATTCATGCGCAGCATCGGGCTCAAATCCTGGCGCGCATGGATAGGATGGTGCAACCGAGGCGAGCGGCCCAGGCATATTCCAAGTTCGCCCGACAAGTATTACAAGTCTTCCGGCTGGTGTGGTATCGCGGATTTTCTTGGGTATGAGCAGCGGCCTCTAAAGAAACATCTTGTACCAAAGCTGCCGCCAATCAAGCGATCGATGATTGCGCAGCGGAAATTCGTGAAGGATGTAGTTCAAGGCGCACTGAGCCCAATAGTAGAGTTCCAGTTTCTACCGCAACGATGCTCAGCGCAGGTCATCTACCGGAGCCGAACAGCTGCCCATTCTGAAGAAGGGTGGACCCCACTAGTTGTGCGTTCGTTGCGAGACGCACCACAGTCCGTGAAGAGGAAGTTCATGTACTTGCAGCTACCGAAAATTCGTGATGGCGTTGGCAGCTTGTGCGTCATACCGGCGACGAAACAGTTGTTTTTCTTCCCACACGAATTTTTCGACACTCATCGGCGCCCGACCTACACACCGTTGTCCCCTAGTCGCATTCCTGTCGATGCAGTTGCGCCGTACGAAATCAGAAGCGCGGGCCACTTGGAGCTGGTCCTCAGTGCCCACAGCCGATCCAGCACTCCATTAACCGAAAGCGGCCTGACAAGCTTGTACACAATTGACTCAGACGTCATGTTGCAGCGACTTTGCCACCAGGCGATGGATTTTTTCAGAAGAGAATGCGGCATGCGTGTCTGTCGACCGGAATCTAGCCACGTGGAGGCACATCTGATCGTTAACAACTGCACCGTCGTGGGGCGATGCTGCATTCGAAATTCTCTGGAGGAGAACCGGATCGGAAGGCGAATCGATCTGGGATTGACCCGAGATGCCAGCGTGGAGAGATCGACGACTTGTGCCGCAGAAAGATGCCCGGACTTCGTCTTGGCGTTGCTTCGCGAAGACGATTCTTCGAAGGATCCGGGCCAAAATTTGGCGGGTTTTTTCCTGTTGCCTCGCGCTTACTTGCGTGCCGTGGGTGCGCTGACGGATGCGGAGAACCCAGAGAGCGGTAAGACCTCACTTTGGCTCTACCCTCCTGGACCGTGTGCGAAACGGTCGCGCGCACGGGCTACGCAGCTGGAACAAGGTGCATTTTTCATTGACTTGGCATCATGGAGCGGATGCGATATGACGCATGCCTCCAAGAAGGCGCGGCAGATATTTACAGATTTCGTTCCGGGACCAGGAAGTACCGTCGAGCCGTCCTAAAGCAGGCTTGCATTCTCCCAAAGACGCCGTTGCGCAGACGAAGTCGAAACGGAGATTTTCAAATACTTACAGCACGCACGAGCGAAAGCGATGTACTGATAATGGAGGGAAGAAAAATTCGTTTGGGTTACGGATCACACAAGCTGAGGCTACGGAGACGATTATCGTCAAAGGCCGCTGTGAATTCTTTATCAACCACCGTGGTCGAATTAAAGAAAAACAAAGTGCAATAGTTGTCTTCCATTACCTAATAGACACTGACCGCGTGCTAGTTACGCGGGACTCGATCGTGGCAGATCGAGTTATAAAATGAACAGAATCTTCAGCATGGGTCTGAGGCGATTTGCCGCGAAGAGGGAGTTTTCGTCGGGCCCGCAGTCATCTCATCAGCGATTTCTTCCGTTCGAGGAGGCGCGGGCGTACGTGCGGACCCTCGGCCTCAAATCGTGGGACGAATGGTTGGATTGGTGCGCGGGTGGGCGGCGACCGTTGTTCATACCGAGCAACCCGAGGCTGTACTACGGCGTAGGGAGCAAGGGTGCATGGAAGGGCTTTGCAGATTGGCTAGGATACGACAAGCCGAGAGCAGAAACGCCGCAGCGTATCATTCGGCGACGAAAGAACTTACGGGCCGGGCGTTTGCTTGAGCAGTGGGACGCCAAGACGCGCGAGTTCTTATCAAGGCTACCAGCTGGTGTTTTTGAGATGCGCTCTCTTCCACACCGAAGTTTGGCTCAACTTGTCTACAAACGTGCTGGCGACGGCGACGTGCATGACGAACAGGACTCGGGCTGGTGTCCGCTGGTGTTGCGATCTGCCCATGAGCAATCTCTGGGAGCTTTGCTTTTCGATTTGCCGCGACATCGAGATGGCACGGGGGCCTTCTTCCTCCTATCCTCGTCGCAGCGTCTTTTCTTTTTTCCGCACGAGTATCTCGACAGATACCAAAAGCCGGGAAGAGAGCGTGAGGGCCATATGATCCGTGTGCGATTGGAAAATGCGGAGCCGTATGAAGTACTTGGCGGCGAACACCTGCGCGGAATCTTGATGGCGCACCGGAGCGCGTCAACACTACTGTCGGAGAACGAGCTGAACTCCACGAGGTTGTTCTCGTCACCGTCCGACGCTCTGAGGCACACACTCATGCAGCACGCAATCGATTTCTTGCGTCACAGGTGTAAGCTCGGCATTGAACGACCTCTGCTTCGATCTTCAGATGCGCACTTCGTGCTAGGCGACAAAAGCATCGTCGGCCGCACGTGCAGCGGGAGCAGCTTCTACCCGCGCGTCCAGCTCTACAGGCGCACGAAAAAGAGAGCCTTAGCGTTGCATGCGAGGTGTCGCGTCGGAGACGGCGAAACAGACTTCGTGCTTGCGTTTGTTCGGCACAAGTCTGCTTCAGAGGCAGATGAGGAAAGCGGGCTTACATTGGACGGCTTCTTCATCTTTCCGAGCGAATACCTTTTCTCGTTTTCGTGTGGACGATTTGCTAACGGTGCTCCGACAACACATCACACGCGGGCGATGCTAGTGGTGTATCCGCCGTGGCTTAGACCACGGAGGGGTGACACGCGCAGAAGACAACAGGAGCAACTCGATTATTTTATCGATTTGTCTGCGGATTCAGACAAGAATATCGCTGCCACCAAGGCGCGACGTATTCTGTTGGGATCATCATCAATGCAGAAGTGTGCCGACTAATCTAGATGTATTGGCTGCGTGTGCATTGGCGGAAATCTCGCGTCACGATACTGAGTGCGTGCATAGAAGGGCCGCTTTAAAGTAAGTAAGCCGTTTATGAACGCTTTCTTTAGTTCTCTGTATGCGAGAGACCGCGGCCACGAGCGATTCGAGTAGGTCGTAGGGCCCTACCCAGCAGAGTCAGACGGACCTAGCCCTAGAGTCGCCGTGGCCAGAAGGTATATTGGTATTCAAACGGCCCAGGAGCGAAATACAAAAACTTCTCCGGGAGATCAGGATGCACTTGAGCCATAATTGGGATCAAATATAAATAAAATCGACTTAAGTTGGTCCGAGGCCTTATGCCACTGACGGTTTAGGCTGGCGATCCAGCAACGATATTTAAACCCGGGCTTGGCTGCAGCTTTAGAGCCATTAAGTTTAGACTTTGCCCTAACTGTTGATCATTAGCGTAACGTGAGCGGAGGTCGAACCCCGTGAATTCCCCAGCGACATAAAAATCAATGAAGACACAGTAGGGACAACAGAAGCCCCGCTTTTGCCATGTCTTTGGATCTCATGCCCGCTCGTCGGACGTGCGGTTCTTGCCCTTCGAGAAGGCTCGCCTTTCCATGCAGACGCGCGGACTCAAATCCGAGAAAGACTCGTCGCGGTGGTGCAGATCGGGGAACCGGCCGCCGTGCATTCCGAGCCATCCGCGCCAGTTCTATCTCAATTACGGCTGGCAAGGCTTACGGCACTGGCTCGGGTATTCGGGCCCGACGCGACCGTGCTCGTGTTCGGTGCGAGACGACTTCCAGCAGACACAGGCAGCAGTGGGCCTCGAGGCAAAAGCATGAGCAATTTTTTTGGCGCGAGCGGATTCTTCTGTCGCCAAGATTTTCATGCAACTGTGAGACAACCGGCCAGATGAGAGTTGCGTCGAAACGTTGGTCCGCTGCGGGACATCCACTGAAGGCGAGAAGCGCTTTCTGGCGGTGGTGTGTTGTTCAGCCAAAAACTCGAAGGAGAAAAAGCAATTATACCTGTTGGAAGCACAAAATCGATGAATCGGCTCGACAATAAGATTTGTGTTCATGATGATCACGGCTCACCCTCCTAAGGCCCGTAAACTAAATGCACGCACTAAGATCGGCTCGCGGCTAAGGATCATCAGCGTGGAAATAGCGCGAAGCTCCAGATGATCGATGTTGATGGTCAGCCTAGCCTTCATAAGTAAGTACGTAGTACTCCGAGGATAAACAAAAAGTATCCTTACACCCGAAAGTATGACTTGTAAAAGCCTGCTAAGATTGACGTCTGCACGCACCATTCATACGACCACTTTTGGGACCACCTTCGGATCACAGACGCGATGGATCGAGTAAAAGGCTGAGATTGCATCTTTAAACCCTACGTGGCGCGAAAAGTAGAAGCAGCGGCTAGCAGCTGTGCGCTTTCGGAAGTTTAATACACAAGAAAATGCCAACCCCGTCGCATGCGAAGGCATCAGTTGCGATTGCGCCGCCAGCGCCGCAAGATGCGGAACAAAGGCAGGCGGGCGGCGATAGTAAGTCCGATCAGGTCACGATCGACAACTGCCCGTCGGCCGACTACCACACCATCGTCGCCCCGGTCTTCATTTCGCCCAATATCCTGTGCGAAACGTTCTCCGCGCAATGCATTACGGCAACGGCAGACATTGATAAAGGAGAAATTCTCATCGTCGAGCACGCGTACTGCGAAACTGCTGACGACGCCAGTTCAGATTGGCTGCCCGGCATGATGTGTGCCATCGCCGGCGATCCGTGCCTCTACAACGCCCTGCGACCGCGGAAGAGGATTCAACCTGAGGCGTCAGGCCCGAGTGGAGAAAAGGTGCCGGCGTCGGAGCTCTGGGCCCCGGAGTGGGTCTCTGTGCAAGGGCAGGACGCGGTAGTCTTCGAGCATCTGAAGGAGAAGATCGTGAAGAACTGCGAGTTGTCAAGTACCAGAAGCGTCAACGTCGCGATCCTCGCGAAGCTAGTCAACCTGGCGGAAGTGGTCGAAGAAGACAGCACCCAGGCCGACACAGCAGGAGTCACCAACGTCTACCGACGGGGATTTACTATCGCCGATCTCGATGAGCTGACTCCGAAAAGCAGCAAAACGGGCAGCGCGAAAGGGACGCCAAATTGCTTCCAGGATCTGACGGCGCTCGCCCGGAAGTTGGAGAAGTCGCTTCCAGGTCTGGTGTCGGATTTACGGTTCCACACCCTGATCGCAACACGAAAGATCAAGGCGGGCGAGGCTCTGCTTCTGCCGGCTACAAATCATCCCGAGAAAAGTGGCGCCAGTGCGTTCGTGCAGCAGCGCCTCGGTTCTACGATGGATTCGGTCAAAGCTGATGCTCTGTCCGGTCGTTTTACGAAAAGCCACATTTCGAAATTACCCGCTTCCAAAAAATCGATGGCAACCCTCGCTTCCCACGTTCGAAGCTACATGTTGGATGACGAAGGGACAGGAAAATTTCGCACATGCCTTCGCAACCAGTTTCTGTGCCGGCACAGCTATCGCTTGACCCGAGAGGTGCACTTATGCGACGCGCATCACGATGAACAGAACCACCATCGGAATCGAAGCGGGTTTACGAGTGCATACTTTCCGAAGCCGAGTCCGCACACTTGGAAAACACTGCCGAAAGATCGCTACGACGACATCTCCGCCCGCGGCCTGCGCGTGAACGAGGAAATGACCCGCGCCGGGGTGCTGGGGTTCGCCGGTGCCGGTGGCTTGCTCTACAAAGATGACGCGGACAAAAATACTCAGAATGAGAAGAAGAGTACATCTGGCATGGATCATGTTCAAGGCGAGGTGTCGAAGATTTGCGCTGCACTGGAACTGCGTGCGTCGGAGGACTTCGGAGTGAGAAACTTCGTCGCGTCGGAGGATGTTACGTGTGCTACGACCGAGTTGTGCGCATTGAAAACAGTGGAGATCGGTGGCCTGAAGAACGCGACTGATCTGAACGGGAAGTTGGCGGTACTTACTAGAAGCACGTTGATTGCCTTTGTGGTGTCCTATGCTAGTCATAGTGTTCAGCTTTTCTACCGCATGTATATTTTTTTGATTATACGTTTACGTATCTGCACACAATACATATACGCAATAAACATAAACTAACCACAGTACTGGATCACTAAGCACTGGATCACTAAGCACAGTACTTCGCGTTTGGCCATTAACGCATACCTGCTGCAATCCGGCGGAGCTCCTCCCAATAGGGGAGGGTGGAAAAACGGACGGTAGAGGTGTGCAACGTCGCTCCGCCTGTGCCTCTTGTCTCGGGATCGTGGGTAGCACAGCTAGTTTTCCTGTCATCGCGCTGTGCTTGTCGGTGTATTTCGCGGCACCTCCCGCAGGCTAGAGCCCTTCCGGCTTCTTCCTCAATCAAACTGTAGGGGGGATGAGCGATTTTTTCTTCTCATGTCCGCTGCCTCGAAACCGCTCGTGCTAAGCGCGGCCGCTAAGTGGACCTCAACGTGCTGATCGTAGACCAGTTTCGAACCAAATATACGCAATAAACATAAAGACAAGCCACGGCCACTTCGCTGCACGTATAACCGGATTACAATCTACGAATTGATGACTCATCCTTTTCCCCCAGATAATTCGGCACGTAGGTGATGTGTCGCTCTGCAAAGACGCAGGTGACGTGAAGATGGCGGCGGTGATGGCCGATATGTCGGATTTCTTCGAAGGCCGCACCAAAACCTTCAACCCCCCGACCAAGATTTTGAAACGTCGCAACCTGGTCAAGAGCTCGTGCGACGCGTTCAAGTTTACCCGCTCCATCTGGGACATCCTGCTGCTGCAGCGAGAGAATGAGGCGAAGCAAGTAGACCTCCACTTGGAGAGCGACCCCGGTGACGATGATGAAGTTATTTGTGATCTCGTCGGCTCTACTAACGACGTGGCACTCGAGTGCTCCGAGGGTTCGTACCGTGACGTAACGGTTTTGACGGAGGCCGAGATTCTGGCTAAGTTTGACGATCCAGCGACCAAAATTTTTTCGAGCGGCGGGGAGGAGTTTGCGGTCTTTCATGTTGATTTGATTTCGCAAGACAAACGGATGCAGAAGACGGCGCTGCAATTTTTTGCGAAGAACAAATTTCATGCCCAGAATCTGTACAAAACGTATGCCGGTGGATCCTTGCCGACGAGAACTTCGGAAAAAATCATCAAGATCATGGGCAGGCAGCAAGGCGAGAGGTTCGCCGGATGCCAAGTGCACCGCTCCCGCGAACTTCCTCAAGACTTTGTGCGGGCCCCACCTCCCCCGTATCACGCCTACTTCGTGGCGCATCGTGGTTCCTTGAAGGTCGTGGGTTTTCTGCAATACAGAATCGAGAGAGGCGGAATCGTTCTGGAACGCGATGCAACCAAGGACGAAGTCGCACGCCTGCAGGGAGCGAATCGCCTCGACGAAGAGGAGCTGCTCCAGATGCAGACCCAGGGAAAACTGATGAACGCGCCGCCCGATGACGGCGTTTGGTTGCACGTCGATGACGCTGGCCTCCCGTGGGCGACTGCCCTCGATTTCGTCGACAACTACCACATTGACTACCGACTCGTTGACAAAGACTTCCGCAAGATGGGGCTCGGGAAAAGGCTCCTCAAGCGGCTGCAGTATGATGTCGGATGCGTCCCGCCTACCTCTCACGTTGCAGGAACGGCTGCGCTTGCTGTTTCGCCTCCCCGGCCCGCAATCGTGACGACATGGGTGCTGAAGCTTAGTCGCTATGGCGAGTGGTATCGGGACGTCCTCGGATTCCACACACCCAAACAATACGGCGTCGCGCAGCACAATGGAAACGAACTCTTCAACCTGCTCTGGATTCCGCCGCACGTGCGCGCGACGTATTTCGACACTCGTGTCAGTGACTTGCATACGATTTTTCCCCCATCCCAGACGAGACATGCCCGGCAGAAACGTTGTGTCGCGAAACCGCCCGCGCTTCCGGTGATCGACTTCGGCGGAGAAGAGTTCGACCTCGCCCACGATCTGTGGAAACTTGCCAAGGGGAAGACGAACGCAGAGCACAGAACAATGTTGCATAGCATGGAGTTCAAGAAGGCGGTGCGGGACGAACGGAACAACAAGACTAGCGAAGTGCTGGCGGCGCGTCTAGTTGCTGGGGGAATTGGCGGAGCTTGAGATCGGGCCAGCTTTCGTCCTTTCTCGGCGATGGGACGTGCAGAGAGAGGAGCACAGGAGGCGACGCTTGTACGAGATAGATAGCATGGTAGTGCAAGGGGATTTCCGAGCAAAAGATCTGGCCGCTCTGACACGGTCATACATCATCGACGTTACACATGCAATTCATCAATTCAGTTTCTCAGCATCAAAATTCTAAAACAATGGCGAATCGACAGTATGTAAACCAGAGATGCGCGGTGGGGTGGCTGTATGCTTGCGGCTTGTATACGCACGCTGCAGGGTTCATCCAGTGTCCCCAGTGTCCCCACGAGAACGAGGGACGACTTGCAATAAACGTGTTGGTGTTGAGAGCAGCGGTTGTAAAAGAAGAAGCTGCCCGTGCCCTCCTTCCTCGATAGTCATGCTCAGTCTATGCTCGATGTGATGAGTGTCGTCGTTGCCTCCAAATCGTGGCTCGATGTTTAAGTAACGAGACCGAGAGAGACGGCACCGGCTGATCGAGTGCAGCAGCAGCGTCGTGTCTTCGTATCATAAAATTAGGCGCTGTAGATGACCATGACCTTGCGCAAAATCGAAAAAAGATGAACTGCTGAATAGAGTGTTTTTTTCATCGGGAGAACTTTTAATTTACATTTTTCACATCAAAAATCAGTCAATCACATCAATTTACTTTATTTGGTACTACGTATTTTGCTACTACGTATTTTGCAATCAATCAATTTACTTTATTTGCATACAACGGGAGAACTTTTATTTAATTTACATTTTTCACATTAATCAGTCAATCAATCAATTTACTCTACGTATTTTGCAATCGATCAATTTACTTTATTTGCTATTTTTTTTTTCCAAAAACAAACTAATTCCTTTCCCAACCAAGAAATGGCATCTTTAGCTCTAGTTAATTACATAAAAACAGCCGAGGGCGTCGCTTTGGCATCCGACTTGCGGCGCCTGTTTGGGTCGCGGCTGGTTAACGACTGCGAGCATGAGCTTTCCGCTATGTTCTATAGCGGCTCACAAGCACTGCACTCACAAGAAGTATGAGACTACTTGTTTTTGTTTTCGGTATAGATCTTGCAGATGAAGCTGAGCGTCTCCAATACCTCAGGACCAGAAGGTAAGAACTAGACACTCCACGCACCACTTCTCAGGTCGCTTTGGTACAGCTTTTACCCCCCGGATGACAAGCTGCAGGACCTCGCAACGCATGGCGAATTTACAGAGTGATGCGCCTCGGTAAATGGCAAACCGCCGGCGAGATCCTTAGGGATTTCCAGCAAAGTCCTGGGGCGAATGCAAGCGACAACAGTTAAGAAAATGCAAGCGCCCCAATAGTTAAGAAAGTGCAGAGTTTAAGAAAATGAAGTGGGCGCTTGAAAAGAGACAAAAGTGGGCGCGATCTCGCCGCCCAGTGTGCAGATCTTCCTCCTCCTCGCGTGGAAGTTTTTCGTGCCGCGACCGACCTGAGGCGTGTGCCGCATTCTCCCTCTTTCGGACGATGAGCGGGGGCAGCCAACAAATACACAAAATTTAGCGCCTGGAATCAGTATCAGACGCAAACTTCGGGAAGCCTGCAACAAGAGGCGCACAGGGCGGCTTTGCATATCTTACTGAGCAGAGAACGCCGGACAATCCCACCACCAGGTGGAGAATCCCCACGATCGGGGAAGAAGTAAATAAATAAAACTTTACACTCTCAGCGCGATGAAGGTGTTGACACAATCTGAAGTGTCTATCGAGTGAATACTCGTGTCGTGGTCGCAGCTGCAACTTGACGATCGCGCGGCCCAGTGAGCGAGCTGCTGCGAAGAGCTTCTGCGCAGACCAAGCGTAGAGGAAGTGACGATACTTCTCTCGCGGCGTTTAACTTTAAGACCGCGGTCCGAATGCGATTAATTGAACAGGATGCAACGACAACGCCTTCTGCTCAAGAGGCTTTCTCTCCGGGAGATACAAACATAGTGAGGATGTGAGGTAGGGAAAAGCAGTTCCGGATCCGAAGAACGAGAACAAAGTGAAACAGTCTTGATAGAGCGCACAACGCTTAACCAAGTTTATTTTTGAGCGCGAGAACAATGAGCGGCATTCATTCTGATTTGGCGTTTCCCTCTCCGATTGCCACAGGCACTGCTGCTGCTGCAGTACTTGTCTATCTCTATACAACAAGGTCAACATCAAGCTGTTTTACGCGTCTATCGGCATGCGCAGTTCTCTTCCGCGCGTCTCTCACTGACGCAAGCTCCTTCATTTTCTGAGCAGTGTAATGCATCCTACCGTCGCTTGAGAAGCAACTCGCTCCATGACCCACGTCTGAACCATGACCCCCCACCCGAGATTCCCCAATCATGGAGCAGAACGGTGACGGCAGCAAGTGGCAGGTGAGGCTCGCAGGTGAGTGGCGCGATTTTTCCGACCGCGAGGACCGAGTCATCAAACAAGCGCTGGACAGTAACCAGACGGAGTGTCAGTTTCAGGCCCGCGGCCAAAAGTATAAGATCGACTTCGGCCAGATGACGCAGACGAACCTCTCCACGCCGCCTTACAAAGTGCGGCGGATACGGCAGC
>RXOD01006166.1:0-11071 GCA_005223375.1 Amoebophrya sp. AT5.2
GATGGGACTGGTTCGATCCGGCGCTCAAACGCAATACAAAAAGCTGGGGTGAGGAGCGACTGCCCTTTAGCATCGATCAGATCCGCAGCCGAAGATCACGCATATCGATCAGATCCGCTGCCTCACTCATATCGTCGATTTTTTTGCCTTAACTTCAAAGTCGGCAGACATCGGTTCACGAGATCAAGAACATCCTCGGACCAGTGTTATTGTCGGAAGAACATCCCTCCATACTAGGACAATACTGTAAAAGTAGCCACGGAAGTGCGAGTGGTAAGAAGTACCAGCGGAGCACCTCCACCAGGGAGAAAATCATGAAACTGCTACCCGCCGCCCTGGCCCTCTTCTTGGAGGCGGTGGGCGCGCGTGCAGCAACCACCATCATCGTGAATCATGCTGTGACTGGCGACCCCATCGTTTCCCTCGAAGACGTCGACCCCGGTGCAATGACGGTGGATTGTCTGCGGGAAAGGGTCGTCTCGGCGACGGGTGGGCGTCTGGAGTTGGGGGTCTATATGTCTTTGAGCTTCGGGACCGTGCACGTCGGCCCCGAAGACTTCCGTGACGTTCATCACAGTCACGGAGAACTCCGGGACGAGGAGGATGAAAGTCAAGAACAAGATCAATGTCTACTTGGGACAAGAAGAGGAACAAGAGGAACCACTGTGGCCGAGGCGTTCCGACTTCCGGTTTGGGGGGGGTGCCCGTTCTTGCGCATGCCGGCTTCTGCCGGCTGGTCATGCTCTTCTCCAGAGTCTGGGCGGAACACGGAATTACTTAAGGCTGAATGAACTCGATAGAGGAAAGCGCCAGGAAAGACGCCGGAACTTTTTCCGGGGAAAAACGACAATTAGACACGAGTTAGACAGAAAATAGACGAACGCGCGTAGAGCGCAAAGCGGTAAAGTAGGAACGCGGTGTGTCTAGCATCTGTCGCCCTGTAGGGTGCAGCTCGTCGTAACAGCTGGCATTTTTTTGCTATCGATGGTTGTAGTTGTCTTCAGCATGGCCGTCAGTCTTTGAACCTTTGTGCGCCAGATCTTGGCTGTCTAGAGATGCAGCTTCACGGTCCCCAGTTGAACGGCCCACCAGTTGTTCATCCTCACATTTATTTTCCTGCGTCTCTCATGCCCTCTGAGTGCCCGTCTAGTAAGGATGAGAAACAGGATTTTTCAGACTTTTTTGGACCATGCACAGACGAATGAATGAATGAATGAATGCGTCTCTCATGGGAAAGAAAGTACTTATCGAGCCCGTCCAGTCTTTACATTACTCCTGACTGCCGTGTTCCACCGGTCGGAAGAGGTTGACCGTGTGCGCGACGTTTGCGCCGCAGCCACCGAGCCCCGTGAAGGTGAAGAGGCAAGCCTGGTTGAACATGTGAAGCTGTTCCACGAAGATGCAGATGCTAATCCCTTCCGGGCCGTGGGCGCACTTACTATCGCGCTGCAAACAGTCGCGGACGTTCTTGGTCTCCAGTTGGCCGACTGGGAGCGGGAGCTGGAGCGCAACGGTCAACGCGGGGGGTTTGAGCAGAACGACCAAGGCCAGATTGTTTTGTATGGTAGGCGCACATTGTCATTGGTGGACTGGCAACAGCGGGCGGTTGCGTGGCGGCAAGGATTCTTGGTGGGGGACAACGTCGGCGGCCAAGGAGAGGGGAAGCCACTGATGCCGGGCGCCTTCCGCTGGAAGTGCGAGGTCTTGAGCGAGGACGAAAGGTCCACAAATCGTTTGGCAAGTTGGAGCGTACACAACGTGTCGGTCGACGGGGCGCCGCGGAGGGTCCAAGAGGCCCTCGACGCGTGCTGGGTCGCGGCAGCCGAGACAAGTGGCATTCCTGACGCTCGACCAGTCCACTATGCTCAAATCGTCCATGAAACCCGGGAGGAACGGACTGGCCGCGTCTACACAAGCAGAGGACAGTGGCAATTCGCGGACGGGCGGAGCGGACGGACTACGTGGGTGCGCTAAAGCCAAAGTCTCGATGATATAATTTATTTATTAATTATTTGCACCGATACAGAAGTGAGAGTGACATTCATAAAGACGAAGAGTAACACAACGAACTACCGTGGATCTTAATTTTTTTCCGATTTTTATTTTTTGATTTTTTTCTAGATTTTTAACACCGCGAGGCCGCTGGTGCAGAGTTGTGGGCCGCTTGCCGCGGATTCGTGGCGCTCGCACCCGCCTCGGCGAACACGAACTAAAGCATCGCTCGCTCAGGCCGTGACGAGCCTAAAAATGGGCCGTCTAGAGCCTCCGGGGGGGGGGCTCTACCTCCAGCAGCTGTTGAAAAGCTGCACAGTAGTAGAATTAAAACGTAGACGTGCGTCAGCTCCTCCTAAGCCTACTAAAGTAACTCTAAGTGCTGTTCTTGCGAGCTTTATTCTTAGCCATCTGATAGTACCGAACTCGCTCTGCTTGTCTCCGGACAGACGAGGAAGACGAAGACCGACGTAAAAAAAAGAATGTGGCAAGCGGTCGAACTCGAAGTGCGAGCCTTCTTTACCTGTATGGTAGCCTGTCAGCCGATGCGACGTCGCTCAGGAGCCTCAGTGATAGCACGTTTAGTGCGTGAGCGTGCAGCCTCCTGCTACAGGTAATTAAGTATATATAGTGCCTGCCTTGCGTCGGTCGCTCTCGCGCAGGGGCAGCAAGGGCAGCAAGGGCAGCGCGAGCGACCAACGCAAGACAGAGCGAAGTACCTCTGTAGAGGACATGGCAACAAGTGGCTACCTGCCCCCCGTTCCCACAAAGCACATGAAAGGCCGCGTCTGTAGGTAGCGGATGAAGATCGGTTGCAGTCACTTGTTCACATCTTCTTGCTGCCCTTGCTGCCCATAGATACATGATGAAGGACTGTAGCCGCTTTTGTCTATCGATCTCAACGAAACAGAAAATGATCAAGCACGCATCAGATCCGCAGGGTCGGACACACATCAACAGATCCGCAGTAGATAGAAGGGTCACTACACAGCGGAGGTCTTTTTTGGCGATTACAACACGAAGTTGAAGTAAGGCCACAACTCATTAACAAGCCCCAGCGTTCTAAGCCAGAAGACACGTACGCGCTCAGGCTCAGAGTCGGACCAAGAAGAACATACATCCTCGGAGGACTACTGCTCCTATACCTATTTTCATATAATTGTACATCGGATTCGCATTCGGAACTACAACAACGGCGTAGCTAAGAGAGTGGTACTCTTTCAGTACCAGCGGTCACCGAACTACAGCTAAACCTACAACAGACGACGCCTTGTCGAAGTAAATGATGAGGCTGCTACTTTCCTTCCTCTTCGGGGCCCTGACGCTGCTGGTCGACCGTACCGTCATCATTGTGGTGAATGGTGCGGACATTGTGGTGAATGGTGCGAATGGCGAGCACATCGTCACAGTGGAAAACGTGGATCTGAGTGAAATGACGGCGTGCGACCTGCAGATGAGGGTCTTCTCGGCAAGAGATCCGGTAGCGGCTCGACAGCTCCCCCACTGGGTGACAGACTCGAATTTGTCTTTGACGCTCGGGACGGTGTGCGTCGGAATTCACGATTGCCTGGTACCGGAGGAAGAAGAGTACCGGAGGATCGAGCAGTCGCGGCGCGCGCAGGGTCAAATTGAAATCAAGCGATATCAGACTGTGGCGGAGGCGTTTAAACTTCCGCGCCGCAGACTCCTCGGCAAGCAGGCAGCGGGCCGCCTGTGGCGCGGGCCGGATCGCCTAGTCCTGACTGCAGTGTTCACGCCGAAGAGCGATACTAGCAGCGATACTAGTAGCGATAGCAGCGATAGTAGCGACGGTGCCGCTCCTTTACATAATACTGAGCTCCAAGAAGCGGAAGCGCGAGACCGAGAAGTTCTTGCTCTTGGAATGGCCGATGATGCGCCGCTCATGACGCTGATACACCGCTGATATCAGCTGCGATACTGAGCTGCTGCAAGCGCGGGAAGCTCTTGGGATGGAGCTCTTGGGATGGATCCAGGGACCAGATGTGCCGCTGGCTGCCATCGTTCCTTTAGTTATCCTTTCAAATACAGTCAACCGCTAAAGGTAGGCTCGAGCTCGACTTTTGTGCATTATTTGAGAAATCTAGTGTCCCGGGGGCCTCATGAAGTGGCGCGCCCGCTTGTATAGAATTTAGGAAGTAGCTTGAGCATTCCAAGCCTGGGACAGAAAGATCTTTCCGATTTGACTGTATACTATACTGATAGACTCTTCATTATTTGACGCGCAGGTCCAGGACAAAGGCGTCCGCACGATATGGCTGCGGGCCAACAAAAGCAAAAGATGGTGAAGATGAAAATCTGGACTCCGTCGAGTTTCGGACGTTATTTTGGTTGACAGATTGTGGCGCCCGTCGCGACAGTATTGTAGCGCCTGGCTGTGGCGTGTTTAGTTTAGTTTTTCATGTCGGTACCACCGGTTTTAGTTTTTCGTGGTCAAATCGAAATGAATCCAACTGGCCAAAGCTTTCCTTACGATCACGGACCTTGATTTTTTTTTGGCCTTTCTTGCGATCTAGACAGATCATGGATCCGAACCGAGAACTACAAAGAACACAATGATCTATCATCGGATCGAGATGTCGTGGATATCTGATCATAGGCTGAAGTTTTTCCAAGATGAATCAATTTTTTTTTTTCTGGAGCACGAGCATACGAAAACAACCAGGCCCATCGATCCACTTATCGCTAGTACTGTATTTGACCTATTAATTTCTTTGCTTTACGTTTACCTCCTATTCCCACATCAAGCTGATCAACACTCGTCGTTCTCACATCAGGCTGATCAACACTCGTCGGATATAGCGGTAGACACAGATACTATTACAGTCGAGTCGCTATCTGTAGCTTCGCATCATGAGACCTGGTAGGATGTTGATCAGGACCATCCTGCTGCCACTCCTGGCGATGCAATGCAGAAACTCCCGGACAACAATCAAACCGTTTGCGGCTGCCATGCGCTTCCTTGCTGGAGGGGGCTTCGGCTTGCCTTCATTACTTCGGTCAGATGAAGATGAACCTCCACCGCCAGCTCCGCGTCCGTCGCCACCTCCGCGCACTTCCTCGCGTCTCAGCGCGGCCGCTTCGGAGACTTCCTCAATCTTTCAAGAACGGACGAAGACAAGTTTCCAGTGCTGCATCTGCCTCAGTTCCAAGTTCACTGAGGCGCGAACAAACTCCGAATCCGCAGGTTTCCAAGGGAACAATGATCGCGGTCGGGACCACATCGCTGATCGCGATAGAGATTATTATCGTGCGATTAAGGTGCGGTCCGCGGCGGAGTCAGCTTCTTCGGTGAATCCGGGATCAACAGACCACGGGCAGCCACCTCCTCCTCCGGCGTCTCAGACTCGCAAGAAGGTTTGCGGGGACTTTTTCCACTACGGCTGTCTGCGGCAGTTTGTGAAGGGGAAAGCGGCGGATCACCGGCGAAGATTTGGAATAATTGGCGGCTTTGATGATGATGATCCGCGCAGATTCGGCCCCAGTGAGGCCAAGTGCCCCGCCTGCAAGACGGAAATGGCCGGCTGGTATACGGACCTCTGCAGGAAGACGTCGAAAAAGGAGAGCAGCAGCAGTAGGAGGAGCACCGAGGGCGGCGGGCCGCGCGTCGGGCCGCGCGGGATCGTCGGGCCGCACTTCGATCCGGAGCTTGATGAAGTAGACGATCCCGCGCGCCCCATCCCGCAAACATCGGCGGATGTCGCAAACTTGCGCGATGTTGTGATTGAAGGGGAGGAGGAAAATTATGACGACGGAGACGGTGGATCGCGAAGTGAGGCCGCCGCGGGATCTTCTTCTTCATCAAGTTCCGGATCCTCCGCGTCGGAGGGCGTCGATGTAGAGATGGCGAGGATGTCGGACGACGACAGCTACTCGGTGCACGACGACCACAGCGAAAGTAGCGACGAGCGCGAGCCGTCCTGGTTCTCTAGAAGTGTGTTGGGGGGCTGCTCGACGATGCTGCGTCAGGTGGTGCTCCGCCAGGGCCAGGAGCACGACTACGAGCCGCTGGCGGCGGTGGACGTGGCGGATCTGCATGTAGAAGAAGGCGCTACTTCTGATCCTCGTCTCCTGACTCCAGACTACCAGTTTTGCAGCTACCTCCCCATCGAGCAGGTGATCCGCGAAATCGAGCAGGAGTTAGACGATGGACCAAGCCAAGCGTTGTTCCACCCCCCAAACATGGATTTAGTACAACCAGGTGAGGAGTTCAGCATGGCCATGGGGGACGTGTTCACGCACTTTATACCCTTGGACGAAGAAATGCTGGCCAACGAGTTTGACATCCGGACCGAGGCGCAGCGGGCCCGGGTGAGGCAGATGATAGCGTACCTGTCGTACAATATACAAGAGGCCGGGGCCGGTGGGGAATTAGCTGATGATGTGCGATCCTCGGAGGCGTTACTTGCGGACCTGCCGCTCATGGAGCGCCACGAGGCCCTGGCGCGGATGGCCGCGGGCTTCGTCCGGGACAACGAGGATCGCCGATACCGGGATTTCCCGCCCCCGCCGCCACCGGGGATACGTCCTCGTCGGGCCGCGGCCGCTATGCGACGTCGGTGGAGCAGGTGCGGGAAGTGGAACAACGTGTGCAATCGCGTGGGAAGCATTTCGGCCACCTCGGTTTTATTGTTCCTGCTCTCTTCCCACGTGCTGCACTATTTCGGCGCCGGCGGACCCTGGGAGAAGGCGCGGGCGGAGCTACTCCACTGGAAAAACGTTCAGTTGGCGAAGGACGTGGAGCGTTGCGTACTGGAGAAAGTGGATAGTGCGCACCATGTTGAACTTGAACAATCGGCTTGGCGCGTCCTGCCGCCGGAGATTACCAAGCGCATCGTGAATTGTGAGGTGAATTGCGATTTCTACTCTACGGTTGCGCGGAGGGGACCGGCGGCGCCGTCGTTTTTCGTGGAGGACGCGGAGGTGAACGACCAGTGGTACCAGGCGAAGGAGCAGGCGGAACAAAACCAGGGGTTTCTCCTGGCGGAGTTGGAGGCGTTGGTGGATCATGGTGGAGAAACAGGAGTTGGAGAGATGGTGGGCTACCGCATTTTCGATGAAGGACAGGTTCAAGACGGGAGCCTGTTGAAGCGAAGTAGGAGAACGCGCGGCGGGGGCGGTGTCGCCGGAGAATCGGATCAGGGTGAAGCGATTAGCAGGCCGCAAGAAGAGGCTGAATCTGCTGACTGCCGTCTCTGGATAGTGGACGAGAAGTCCTCTGCTGGGGTAGGGAAGAACAGCGCGCTGCAGCCGATTACCGTGCCCTGCGACGCCAATTATCAAACAAATGTCACGGTGAGTATAAAGGTCGTCGAAAGCGAAACGCCCACGCCTGCTGTCATCAAACAGTGTCTGCGGGAGAAGTTGATTTCGCGGGGCACTATTTACAGCAGAGAGAAAGAGGAGCCCCCGGCGCAACGGGCGGGGGAGGAAGTGACGACGACGGGGGCTACCGCGTCGAGCGCCGAACCGAGGTTACAAAGCAGTCGTGAGTCGGAGACGACGCAGCTGCAAAATCAAATGGAGACCATGCCGCTGCGATGAGGCTGTGTCTGCTGTCCTTTTCCTTTTTATCCTTTCGTGAACCTTAAATAATATGTTACTCCGACTTTCCTTCGTAGACGCACGCACGTAGTAAAAGAAAATCAATGAACGCTGCTGCTTGATAGGTTGCAGAGCGAAAGGGAAAGAGAAAACCCAGAAAATCTAGTTGCTGGATGATCCATCGATGTGGAACTCGATTTCGAATCTAAGCTTTCCGCATTTTCGCCTATAAAGATAAAGATGAACAACAAGAAGAAGACCGATGAACCCACGTTGAACTTGCAGCTATTTGTCTCTCCGAAACTGAAGCAACAGCAACAGCAGCGCGTCCGACCGACGAAGACGATTCATTGTCTTCTTCCTCTCTTGCCGAATCGAACCTGCTCTGTTCTATCGGTCTCCTTCCGTCTGTTGGTATCAGCGCGGATCGATGCAAATACTAGGTAGAGTCGGGATCAACATCAGCTGCACCACCTCCTGCATCGATCGATGGATCAGGGATCTCAGGGAGATCCACTGGCGCCAGAAGATCATTGATCCCAAATGACAATGGTGATTTAGTTTCATACACACTACCCGCTCCCGCAGTTAAGTACAACTAGCTGGCGAATGAGCATGCGTCTTTGACTTTTCCCATCCGTACAGGGGTAGTAAAGTCGGCGCGTAATCGTGCCTTCGTTTTGGTTGGACTATTTCTATTTACAGCTACATCTAGCAGCTTATAGGCTGTTCCTTTGTCTGTGACTTTGGTCTCAGTGTTTAAAAACAATTACAATACCTCTAACGGTAGGTGGCCTCGACTAGCTTGAGCAAATTAATAGCCATCACCATCTTTAAGATTAATTGGAATTGTCAGGAGTGTTCTTGCAGTTGTTGTGACACGACGGACATCAAGGAGGCCACTGCCACTCAGCAAGAACTTGAACTTACTTCATTGATGAGTGAAAGTCGTGCTGCACCGCGGAAATAAACGAAAGATGCCGGGACGCCATCGGCTGAGTATGAGAGGGGCAAGGCTCTTCCTGCTTTTCCAGCACGTTTGTCCAAAAAATCGTTTTTCCGAAAATCAGACTGCGGTTCTTGCTTCCTCCACACGAGCAGACTTGGCACCCAAACAGACGGGAGTACAACGATCATCCGGCTTTTTTGGCAAGTGCTTCGGACAAAGGCAAGGACTAAAAGTCGCAGACTCGACGCCTTGTGAGCCGGAAGCCGGAGACACAGGAGATGCCTCCTCTGTGATGAACCGGAAGCCGGCGACGGACACGTGGCTGGAAGATTGGATGGCTACATCGGAGGCCAACGTGCTTTCTCAGAGAAAACCAGAGAACATTGCCAAGGCAAAATCGGACTACGAAAGATCATTTGCCCACTACCAAGCGAAGAGGAAATCGGACGCGGAACAACGGGAAATCTCTCTGCCGCCATATCTTCGGGATGATGCCTACGAACTAGACGTCGACGATCCCGATGGGATGGACGATGAGGTGTTTCGAAACGTGTGCAACGGGGGGCCGTCGACGTGTGCTGCTGCGCAAGAAATGAATAACCAGGGAAACTCAACATCTGATGTTGAGCAGCGTGGGCTGTTGCAGTTGCTGCAACGACGCGGTCGTGGCCGGAAAACGACTATAATTCATCTTTAAAAAGGAGCTACTTCTACTGCTAGCTACTTACTTCACGCTGGACTATGTCTTGTTCAGGCAAGCGCAAACTTTGATGGAAATTTATTGTAAACGCCACATCGGTCGAAGCCAGATAAGTACTATCGTTTACTGGCTCGCTACTTCAGAGCTCGAGCTTCGAGTCACTGACTATGACTTCGAGGACGTCAATGAAAAAGAAAAGCGCTTCGACGCCTCGATGCAGCTATTGCAAAACCCGACGCCAGATGAGAAAGTCTCTGAAGAGAGCACGAAAACTTGCGACCGAGGAAGACGATTGTCTTCTCCCCTTCTGAATCGATCCTGGTTTGTTCTAATTTCTTGTATTTGCTGTTGCTTCTCCTGCGTCTGCTCTGCCTATCAACAGCTTGGCTGGCCATCCCCATGTTCGTGCGCCATAAACTAGTCTGTCATCGCTCAATTGCCGTAAAAATAAGAGGGCTTTCCGAATAAATTCAGATTTTTAGTAGAAAGATGGCTCAGTCTCAGTGTCAGTTCTCGCCCTAGAGCCGCAGTCGATGCCCAGGATGTTCGTCCGAAAGGGTTTTTTTCTCGGCCTACTTGTGGCAGCACAACTGCATGCCCCGACCGCGTTTGCGAAGTGCCTTCGGCTTCGGTTACCTGGAGTTTCCATTAACTTGCCTGCTCGACGGCGACCGGGAGCTGGGCAGGCAGGAATCTCGCCGGAGGTGGATTCTCCGCGAAGGACGCGCAGCACGGATCGACTTC
This sequence comes from Amoebophrya sp. AT5.2, assembly GCA_005223375.1. NCBI lineage: Eukaryota > Dinophyceae > Syndiniales > Amoebophryaceae > Amoebophrya > Amoebophrya sp. AT5.2. Next base: position 9,948 of record RXOD01006166.1, read on the forward strand.
CGACTCCGACGGAAGCATCTTCAACCCCCCGCACACCACGAACACGACCAGCACGCGGAGGTCCGCGATTATTTCACAGCGCAGTAGCACGACTCTTTTCATCGAGCGAAGGTCCTCGCGGGCACAGCGCAGTAGACTTCGACGCTCCACCAGGGCCTGACGCAGGAGAAGATGGCGCTTCAACATCATCTCCGCAGCAGGGTGATGGAGAAACGGTCTCGCGAGGGACGCACACGCAGAGTCAGACACCCACCGCGCCAGGTGTAGTCGCGAGCCCGGAGATGGACGTGGACGAAACAAGATCACTGGGGAGCGAGGCCTGCGGCGGGTTTCGTTGCTCCATCTGTTTGTCGAGTGCAAGCAGCGGGTTTCAGGTGTGCAATCTTAAGGGTTGTTGAAAAAAGTCAGCCGCTTATTAGGTCCAGGTGTAGGTTTGCCGTGTCTGGGCCACAAGATACCTCCTCCTACCGCCTTGCCCTTGCCATTTGCAGGAGATCGCCCTCCGTTCAGGGACGAAGTCTGGGCTCGGCAGTAGGACTAGACTCCGACTGATGTCAGGCCCCCACGGCCCATCGGAGGAAGCTGCGTCGTTCCATCTGTGACTGGTGCTGGCTCTCGCATCACTCAGCAAATTGCAGCCATAGAAAGCTGCCAGCGATCGCCTTCTCAGTCGGGTACTATCGCTGTCGGTGATGACTACTTATCGTATGACGACAGCAGGCGGAATAATTTTCTACTAACGGCCATCAAACTTAAACCTGCACCATCCGATTGGCTGATGTTTTTTCATAGCCTCCAACAATCCCGTGTCGACGGAGGATGCGGCAACTGCCGCATCCCGGACTCGTCGAGCATTTTTGATTCTTTCTCTGTAAGCTGTAACTGTATTAGTACTAGTAGCTAGTGCCTGTTGATGGGCGGGTCCTCCGAGTGGTGACCACGGGAAACTGCAGCGATGATGTTGCGATTGTAGTCAAGTATAAAAACGCAGTCGGGCCGCGTGGTCGAGAAAATAAGCCTCGGCCTTCTGAGGAAACGCGGCGGGGCAAAGCCAGGAGTTTTAACTGCAGAAGATATCAGGTCGGTCACGGTTCTGCTTCACGATAATCAAGAGGGGCGGCGCC
>RXOD01006167.1:0-11067 GCA_005223375.1 Amoebophrya sp. AT5.2
AGCCAAGCCAAGCCGAACACCACCTAGCGCTAGCCTGTGGAGATGCAACTCGGACTAGAACTCTCTTGACCTGGGCACAAATCTGCTGCCTCCCTAGAAACCTGCGGACCCGACCACAGCTGCGCGCCTTCACTAGAAATCTCCCCGAAGCATTTGAGGCCTAGAGTCTGAAGGCGTGCCGTATTCTGGGGCGTATTTCGGATGTATTTTGAGCCTTGCTGTTAGCATCCGTGGCTCTTTCTAACCGCGAACGTCACGGAGGTGGGGTGGAACAAAAGCTTCAGCCGGTCGCGGTCACCGAAATCGAAGCAGTACACCGCGTTGTCCTGCATCTCGCAACGGTCGCACGCCTCGAACCCAACGACCCACTCACCGCGCGCGACCCACCGGACGAGCCGCTTGTTGTGCCGCGCGATATCCAGTTTCGGGTTTTCCTCCTCCTCCTCCTTCTTCCGAGCCGACCCGTAGGCAAGCTCGCGACGCTGCAGCGCGCTGATCTCGTCGGCAAGAAGAATATCATCATCGTCGTTCTTTTTGGGGGCGCGGGCGGCGGAAGAAGGCGCCCCGAAATCGAGTGGCAGGTCCCCGAAAAGACGTGATGATGTGCCGGGAGTCCGGAGATCAGGATGGGTGAGACCAAAACGGCCCTCCACGACGTCGACGTAGCAATGTTGCACGAAAAGGAAGATTAGCCCGGACTTCAGCGAGCACGACGCCGTGCGGAGCATGTTGCAAATCGCCATGCTGCTCCTGCTGCAAGCGGCGTCTTCGAAAAGGACAATCCTTCGCCGCTCCCGAAGCCGCGTCAGAAGCAGAGCATAGAGCGCATCCTCGGCGCACGTTCAAGGCCCTGCAAAGTGGACATCATGTAGTTGCCAGGAAAGAGCATGCGGCAGTTGTGGTTGAGCAGCCGGCTGTAAGTGGGTAGAACTCACACTCAAAAGCGGGATCCAGCTTGCTGCCTCTCGGTCTCGCTCTCTCGTTCTGTAAAAGCCCCGGCGGTTCATTTTTTCCCGCATGTTAAAAGTTCCAAAAGTCTCTCATCATCTTCATCTCCCCTGCGCCACGAACATCCGGCAAGCTTGATGTTCAAACCGGCCTTCGAGCATCCATCGGTTACGTTAGTCGCCGTATAGAAATAAACGAACTCCTACTTCATCACACTGACCGCGAGTTCATCGAGATGAAGCGACGCATACAGTGCTTAAGAATGAGGTCGTCGGGGATGACGCTCCGAATAATGTGGATGTCAGACAAGAAGAATGAATCAAAAACAAAATCAATGCGCCTGCAGCACGTAGTGCGAACGTGTGGAAAGAATGGCCGCAGCCACACTCTCTAACTCTAAGAAAGTCTATCTACGGATAGGAATAATAAATTACTTGCGGCTCAGTGTCAGCGGCCTTATACAACTTCCTTGCCATAAAAACATCACGACACTACACACGATTAAATTATGGTTCTCCAGAAACGACGTCCATCCTTTCAATTCAGCTCTCCTACTCCACATTCGCCTACCTCCTCTGAAAACAGAACATGTGGTGGTTGTGGAGCAGCCAGAGCCAGGACGAGTTAACTAGCGGTGCAAATCTACTACACTCTTCGCGGGTCGTTGACTCAATCGCCCACGAACAGCTCCCGCCGAAGTTAACTACATGCAGTATGTTAGTAAACCCTTCAGTCCACTGTGAGTAGCGTCATTGGTATGCTGACCAGCCCGATCAATATCACGATGGGTAGTCCCAGCTTCGGGAAGTCGTTAAAGCTGTAGTTTCCGGCCGAGAACGCCATCAGGTTTGTTTGGTACGACACCGGGGACAGCATTTGGCACCCGGCCCCGATCATCAGGATGCAAACGGCTTGGTGCACCGGCACGTTAAGGCTGTGGGCAGACTCAAGGCATACCGGGAACATGAGGATCACCACCGCGGTGGCGTGGAAGACGATGCCCAGCATCACCGTGACGAGGAAGATACCAACCAGCAATCCCGGCGGCCCGAACGGCCCCATCGCGTCCGTGACGTAGCTCGCGAGCAGGTACGCCACCTTGGTGTTGCCGATGGCGTCGCCGAGCCCAAACGCGCCCACGATCGTGAGCACTGTCCGGATCTTGATCGCGTTGAACGCCTGCTCCTTCGTCATGCACTGCGTGTACGTCAGCGCCACCGACGCGGACATGCACGCGGACAAAAGCGGCAGCGTGCTGGTCGAGACCGTCGCGACCATGCCGGCGAGGATCACCAGCGACGCGATTTGCCGCGCGACAGAGACCTCCTTCTTCTTCTCTTCGATTTCCTCCTTTTCCTCCTTTTCCTCAGCATTCAAGTACACCGTGCGCACGCCGAAGAAGTCGTTGGACTTTTCGTAGCGCTCCGCGAAGCCGGACGCCGCCAGCAGCACCAGCGTGTCGCCCAGCGCGTACTTGCGGCCCTTCAGCTCCGCGATCGTGTACTCCAGAACCGTGCGGCGGACCTTCTTCTCGTCGTAGTTCACCGACAAAGCGCCGCGCAGCGACTCCGTGAGCGACAAAGGCCGCACGCCGAGCACGCAGGCCCCGTACCGGGCGCGGACCGCGTCGGAGAGCGAAATCCGTTGGTTAATCAACGGGCAGCTGGCGTCCAGCACGACTTCACAGATGTCGTTCTTGTCCGTGGGGCGGTAGGGGATGGGGTCCCCGACGTCCCGCTGGATCACGGAAAAACCCGGGTTGCGGTGCAGCGCCAGAATCTGCGCGCTGGACGTGTACATGATCAGAATGTCGTAGAACTTGAACACAAACTCCGGGTCGGACACGTCCTTCGTCTGCCCGAACCGCTCTACCGAGATGGCCTCGCACGCGAGCCGATCGCCGTCGAGGAAATCCACCTCGGAAAGCTTCTTGCCCACGTAGATGTTGGACACCAGCTGCACGGAAATGACATAGCGCTTCGTGTCCTTGTGCACCTGCGTTTTCACGGTTTTCGACGTCCGCTCCGGCTTCGACCGCCTGCTCAGCATCCCGCTGCCGGCGACGCTCAAATCCGCGGGCTCCGCCGACGTGCTGTCCTTCGACGGTTCTTGTTGGCCAGAAAGAACTGCCTTATCGCCCCCGTCGTTCGCGAGCAGCGGCGCGCTCAGGTCCTTTCCCCGCGGCCCGCCGTCGCCCAGCGCCAGCACCACATCCTTTCCCGTGGCCGCATCCGGCAGTGCCTCCGCCGACGCGCTGTTCCGCAGCGCCAGCAGTTCCTCGCTCTCCAACCCGAAGTCCGGGAACAGGCACTCCATCGCGAAGATCACCACCACCAAGCAAGCCACCGTCGCGCAAATGGCCACGGGCGCGATCTCGAAGGTGGTGAACGGCTCCTGCCCGTTCTTGATCATCAGTCCCTGCGCGATCAGGTTCGAGCTCGTGGCGAAGATCGCCACCGTCCCCGAGATCAGCAGAACGAAGGACAGCGGCATCAAAAACATGTTCTTCGAGATGCCCACCTCCAGGCTCCACTTCTCCAGGATGGGCATCAGGATGCTCATGTTGGCCGTGTTGCTCATACCGATATTCATCACAATCGCGGGGATCATGAGCCGAACAGTGGCGTATTTGAACCCGCGCGGCTTGCCGAGCAGAAACAGGAAGATCTTCTCCACCGCGCCCGTGGCCTCCACGCCGCGGGCCACCACGCCGAGCACCGCCACGGAGAGCACCACCTGGTTCGAGAACCCGCTCCACGCGCTCTCGAGCTGCGACACGCCGGCCAAACACAGGAACAGCGTGGCGATCACGAGCACAATGTCGCTGTCCTTCCCCTGCACGAGCAGTTTCAGCACGATCGCAGTGACCCAAATCACCAGGTAGGGCTGCCACTCGGGCACGGCGTCGGCGTTCTGCTGGAAGAGCGGGAAAAAGCTCTGCCGGTACATCTCGTAAAGCACGCAGCCGGCAACGACGGCGAAAGCGGTGGAGCCGTTCAGAAACTCCTCGCGGAGCGTGTCCGCCCAGGTGGCGGCAGCGTCGGAGTCGGCCCCGAGATCGGTGTCAGCCTTCCGGAGCGTCTGGCCGGAGGCGTCCTGCTCGTCCTGCAGCTCGGGGTCTGCGAGGTCCCCCATGTCCAGCAGGTTTGTCTCGTCGGCGCGCAGCGTGCGACGCTCCACAAGCAACAGCCGGTCCAAAATGCGGACCACCTGGTCGTCGAGAGGAGCGGTTTTTTCGATTCAACAAAGACGAGGTGGAGGAAATTAACAAACTATGCAATTCATCGGCGATGCGCAGGGGAAAAAACTAGTAGAAGCAGGCGCGGTAAGGATTATATGCTTCATGTTTATGATTATGCGAGAATCAATATCAAAAATGATCTTGTTGCTCGACAAGGCTACCGCTACGACGTAGTGGTTCTTGCGTCTTGATTTTCTTGTACGGTATGGGTTCGCTTTCGTTCCTGCCCCAAAGCGAACTAAACGCAGTACGAAATTCAATTTTATCGACTTACGCTTACCTTGAGCAGCGGCCCGAGTCTGACGCCGGTGCTTGAGTCCGTTTTTTGTTCTTTGTCCTGAGCAAAAAGGCCCGCGAGATTTGATACTACCACCTGTCGGTCTTTATGCGCGATCACTGCCATTTTTAGTATTCTGTCCGACTCTTTCTCCTCCTTCGCGGCTTCTCTCGACAGCACCCTTGCGAAGGTCGCCGTTGATGTTCGGAGTATTCCTTTCAGCTTCATCTCCTTCTCACCTACGTTCTGCGATGCCACATCATTCGCACCATTTGTCATCTCTTTCTTCTCCCCGCCACCTTCAGTCCCGATTGCGCTTATCTCCCTGCTCGTGGTGCGGGCCTGCGTCATCGTGTTCACCATTTCGTCGGACAGGTTGTCGCTGCTGTACTTCGCCGAGCCTAGGTACGCTTTTCGCAGCCCCGTCCACCGCTTCTCCGCTTGCGAGTCCCGGTTTTCCTCTCCGCCCTCCCCGTTATCGTTCCCACGACCTGTACCCGAACTGCTCATGTCGAACGCCCGCGTCATCATCATCTTCAGCGGGTTTAGCCGCACGAACGCCTGCCCCGCTTTCGTCTCCGCGATCGCTCCGAGCAGGTCGGTTTCCATCGCGTAGTTGAATTTCAAATTGTACTCCTTCTCCAGGATGCTCTGCTCGCGCGTGGCTGCCGCGGTCGCGTCGTACAGGGCGTCGGCGGAGGACTTCCTCCAGTAGGTTTCCGTCATCTCGTCGCTCAAAGCCTTCTTCGCCCGCACCTGGTCGAGCCTCTGCCTTAAAGGTTGGCTGCTCGCCGTCATCGCGTCGAAGGTGCGGATGATGCGCCGTATCGCGTCGATGTTGCCCTTCGCGAACACGATCAGCCGGTCGATGCGCTGGCAGTTCGTGCGGATGATGTTGTCCGACTCGTTCACCGTCATGGGGTCGGAGGACTTAACGGTCGGACGGGAAGAGGTGGGGTCGCCGCCACTCTGGCTGTGGCGGGGCGTCATGATCGTTCTGTCGTTCGGGTGCTGCGCCGGGTCGACCATCTCGCGCGCAGCCCACCGTTTCAGCGAGGAAAAGATCCGCTGCTCCTGGGAGCTGTAGAACTGGGCGAACCGGAGGATTGCGTTCTGCAGCTCGTGCAAAAACCGCTCGGTCGCGCCTGGGTCGCGCCGCACCTCAGTGATCACGTCCTGGAAGTGGTCGTAATTCACGTAGTAAACGCGCCACTCCGGAAGCAGCTCGGCAACCCAGTGGGTGGTCTTCCACCGCCGCATAATCTTGTTGGCCAACGCAGCCTTGCGCTCCTCGTCCTCAGGAGCAGATATGGCTATCGCCTTCATCCTATTGATTGATTCTCTGGTGCAAGGCAACTGATATAATTAAAATTTGGTTGAAATTTCAATTGATGGACATCTTGGAGGGTGAGTTTTTACACAATAAGCGGTGAGTTGTATTCACATACAGGGGAGAAGAGCAAAGAGCGGCCTCGCTCCTGCTGGTGTAAAGTCAAGAAGTGGAAAAGACAAGTGCAGATCTTGTGTTGGCGGGGTCATGACACGAATTATAAGCACACAGCGAAAGGTGTACTCTCGCGGTTGAGGCGGACCTCCAGCTACAGAAGGGGGGGGCGCACTCTCTTGTACCAGATTAGCAACGGACAGATACAGACACGGATTGTGAACAGTTCCTTTCTTTCCACGCAGGCCACACCGAAACTCGTTGAATTTTTTTGACAGACGGATGTTGACAAGAGAATCTCGAGTCTCCAAAAGTTTCCGTGACGGAAGTGAAGGAAGACCCGACTCGAAAAGCTTGCTTGGGCTTCCTTTCTCGACAGACACGTGTACGCCTCGGAACGAACAAGGATGGAGGTACTTGTTATTCGCAAACACGTACACGGAAAGCACTGGAAATAGAACGCGTCGGCACTCTGGCCGTTTGATTGCGTTCGGCCTCGGGACAAAGCCGCAGGCGTCTTTCAAGTACTAGTGGTTAGGTCACGCATAAATGTGCCTGTGCGAGGAGGACAACCGTGACTGTGGTCATGGTCGTCCCTGAAGATGAACAAGCTTTTATATCCATGGCGTGCATGTGCAGAGCAAGAGCAGTGCACCAGCACGCCAACACCAAGATCGTGCAAAAATAGGAAAGTCTTGCTCGTCCGTGCGTTCGCCTTGCTATCGCTCTGCTTGCAGTTTGGCTTCAGCTAGGTAGAACCCTTTTGCAGGCGTTCCACCAATGTGTCCTTCCGGCCTGCGGTACTTAAGCCCTTTTCCTTCAGCTTCTGCTTCAACTCATGCATCGTCAGTGTGCCTGTGTCGTGAAAAACAAAAGGAATGGCCACATATCTTCCCGGTAGGCAAAACCATTCCTCCTCTGCCATTCCCCTCCTTTATTAAACATGAAGACGAACAACAAACCAGAACAACATCAAAGAATTTGCGTTTGCCATTGCCTAAAAGAGTTCCTAGTACCATATGCCACGGGCCTTTCGTCTCTCTCGCTGTCCACGTCGTGGAAGCTGTCGCTGAGTCGCGGACCCTCTCGTCGCGACGAGCCCGAACGGGATCCGGAAGACGGCCAATCCGACAGCTGATGCTGATGCTCCCCCTCTCTGTCCAAGTCCAGCACGTGCACGGCCGCGCGGTTCTCTAATATTCCTTGGTTTTTCTCCAGCCCGAACCGCGGATTGGTGCTGTACAGGATGTCGTTCTCCTGGCTGGACAGAAACGGATTATTCCCGTTCACTCGCGACGCTCCCGTCAGCGACGTATTCACCGCCGAAGAAGACGCCCCGCCGCCGGGGGAGACGAGCGAGGATGCGGCAGTTAGGGCTGATGTCCCATGATGACCATTTGCATTGCCAGCGGCGGAAGCGGGTGCACCATTTTGACCACCATTTGCTGGCGCGCCTGCAGCTGACAGCGCGGAGTAGGAGTTGTTGTGCGCGTCGCCCGGTGTGCTGGGAGCCGGATCGTGGGGAGAGCCGAGGCCGTTTGAAAAACTCGTATTTCCCAGTCCGCCGCCGCTGTTGGACAAGATGAATGGGTTGCTGTTGTTAAAAAACTTCTGTGATGCTCCGGGCGCGCTGGATGAGGAAGACGCGTGTTGCTGCTCTCGTCCCCCGTCTGCAGTCGTGGCGCCAGCGCGGAGAACGGCTCCTCCGACCAAGTCCGCTCTCGAAGCCGCCGATGCCCCCCCCGACGGGTTGGCATAGTCCTTCATGTCTCCGAACTGCTCCGGCACCGGTACACGGCTTCGTTGGTCCTCCGGGAAGAACCCCTCGCCGTCGTTCTCGCTCGAAGTCGCCCCCCCTGAACAAGTCGTTGACATGATGTTTCCTACGTCCGCGCTGCGAATTTGGTACGCGGCTGCGACTGCTGCTCCTCCGCCAGGACCAGCTCCGCTACGGGCGCTTGGTCTGAATGTCGTCAACACGTCGCGGTCCGACGACAGCGTGAGCGCATTCCCCAGCTTCTGAAACGACCCTTCCGCAGCTTCCTCCTCCTCGTTCGATACACCAACCCGCAAGCGGTCATGATCGTCGTCGTCGTCCCAGAAATGGTCGTCCGCCTCCGTGACCTTCATGTCGTCGAACGAGGCGTGGTACCTACTGTTGTCCTTGTCCGACCGGTCAGCGAAATCCTCCACCGACGACGTATCCTGCGGCTTCGCGCGGATGAAAGCAGTTCTGGTGGTTGCGCCTCCTGCTCCTCCGATGTTGTTGTGGTCGTCATCAATCGAGTTTACAAGAACCGTCGCCCCCGGCGTTCCTGCGCGACTGACTGGGTTCGACGTGAGCGCTCGGAGCCGCACCAGTTCCGCGTCCTGGGCGCGCACTTTCTGCGACAGCTCGGTGTTTTCGCGCCGCATTTCGTGCATCGCGAGACGGAGCTGGGACATTTCCTCGTGACTCTGGATCAAGGATTCTTCCCGTGCCTGCAGCTCCACTTCCAGCTTCGCTCGCAGTTCCTGTTCCTGACCGCTTAGCTCTAGCCGCCGGACATACTCGCTGTTCTCGCTTTGCTTCTCCTTCAACGCCGCATCAAGGCGGCGTGCGTGCGCTCGGGCGGCCTCAAGGTCTTGCTGCAGCCTTGACGATGCGCTGGCGTTCTGTTGGTTGCTGTCGTTTTGCAGCTCGTTCGAGGCACTCGAACTGCTGAGGCGTTGCTGCTGCTGGTGCGGGCGTTTACTACTCGAGCTCGACGCTGTGGCCGCTGTGTGTAGAAGCCTGCTCTCATCCGGACTCTGCTGACGACTTCGCACCAGTTTGTCCGTTGACGGAACGCGATGCCCGAGTGCGGATTCTCGCCGCCGCCCGAACAGACTATCCTTCAGCGCGTTGCCGACCGACGACAGCATCCCCCCGGCTGAAGATGCGGTCTGGGACAAGGCGGATGTAGAGGACGAAGCCGCTGCGCCACCGCCGCCGGGGTCGCTTTTCATCGCGGTTATCGGACCTAAGCGGGGTGGTGGACAGTTTGTAAATACGGTCTAATTGATTCAAACATAGAACATCTTGTGAATGTCGTCGAACTCGAATACGAATTGGTACGTTCGTACTCGTTACTATCGTATGACTTCATACCTGCTGTTCCTGTTGCGTTCATGCTGCTTCCGCCGGCAACTGATTCCCGCACTTTCTTGTCGGTGCGCAGAGTCCCTTTATGCGGCGCGGAAACGTTCCTTTGGCGCGGTGTACCCGGTCGCGCATTCACAGCATGGCCTGTTGAAGGTCGGGATTCATTTTTTCAAAAGGCTGGCTTTACAAACACGAACAGACGAATCAATACGAAATCTGAATCTCAATATATTTCTAGTACCTGGTGGTCTCAACGACGTTCCCACTGTCGTTCCCCTCGTCGGTGTGTTTGCGCGTTGCAGTCTGCTCGCTACCCCCACGGCGGCCTCGATCTTGTCCTTGGACTTTGAGCTCGTACTTGGCCCGCTTCCCGTCGCCGCGCCCATTCCTCCGGCGGCCGCTAGCGTCAAACTACTCGCGCTGATCAAATTGAACGCTCCCCCTTCCCCCGCCCCGCCTGCCGGTGGGCTCGCGTTCCGTCGCTTCCTGCCTGGCGACGGCGGCGTCTTATCCGCTTCGAGGTGGCTGCTCGTCGCCGACGCCGCTCCGGCTGCCCCTCCTGCCGTGCCGCTCGGCGCGCCGCTTTGCTCCGCTCCCCCAGTAGATGCAGCGGAACTACTTGCACCAGGAAGAGTTGTAGATCCCGCTGCGTTCGCCGCTGCTGCTCGCTCTTGTTGCGAGGCCCTCATCAGCAGCAACGCCTCGCGGTCCATGGTGGCCATGCTCTGCCGCGTCCGGTCCGTTAGAAAGGTCCAAGATGCTACAACCAGGTGGCTTCAAAATACAGCCAAAATACACCAGCATACAGTCAAAATACAGCCAAAATACGACGTGCCAGCGGAGCGCAATCAGAAGCACTGCGCCCAAGCATGGATCTACAGTCCGAAGAGCCATCGGCCGAACAAAGTCCAGAACGCCAGGAGCCTCCGAGGACAAGCTGCACCACCTAGCGCTAGCCTGTAAAGCTGCAACTAGGACTAGCAGGACTTTTTTCACAAGCAAAAATCTGCTGCCTCCTCGAAGACGCTGACCCGACAGCTGCGCACCTTCACGAGAAACCTCCCTGAAGCATTTGAGGCCTAGGGTCTGCTGGCGCGCCGTATTCCAGGGCGTATTTCGGGCGTATTTTGGGCCTTGCTGTTAGCATCTTCCATGGCTCTTTCTAAGTCCGTGCGCGCCGTCAAGGGCCGCACGCTCTCCGTGTTGTCCGGCGACACATTCAAGTAGCTGAACGTGTTCAGAATCGCCTGCAGCTGTTGCGGAATCGGGTTCACCGTGATCAGCACCAGCGTGGGGTAGGACGAAGACTCCAGCGCCACGCGCAGCAGCCGGGTCAGCTTGTCATCGCGACACACGGGCTTCAGCGGCTGCCCGGTCCGGAGTGCAGTGAAGACCTTCACAAGGGAGAGGTAGGTGGCGTTGATCTTCTTCGACTCCTCGATGCGGGCGCCGCGCCCGCCACTGTTGGTCTCCCGGTTGTCCTCGCACCCAGCGAGATCAACCATGAACATCTTGCCCACCTGCTGCTGCACCGGCTTCGTGTGCCGTGACATCGCCTGTAAGTTGCACAACGAGCGGTAAAAAATTCAAGTTCTTGCAGTAGAGTCAATGCCAACCTCTAGCTCTTGCAGAGTCAACAAGAACGAACCTCCTGCTACGCGTACGCACATCGAGTACAAATACTTTAGTACCGCTCGCACCGGCTTTTCCACGGCTATTGTCTTCGTTCCGTCTCTGCCGTCCGTGTCGATTTTCTCAACGGCGATCTGGATGCAGCAGTGAGACCGCGACGAGCAGTTGTTCAAGCTCGTGGCCCCCGTCTTCCGCAGCCTGATCCGCCGCTCGTACAGGTCGCGAAACTGCTCCACGCTCTCTATCGGAATTTTCTCCAGCTGCGCCACCATCTCCTCGCCCGTTTTGTCCATCTGCACCGGCAAATCGTCCACGCGGTACCGGATCGTCTTCGACCGGCTGCCGGACCCCCCCTGTTCGTTCGCGTCGTCATCGTGATCCCCGCCAGGATTTGCCCCCGC
>RXOD01006168.1:0-11067 GCA_005223375.1 Amoebophrya sp. AT5.2
TACCAGCTGGTCCGGTCATAAAGTCCATCACCACGACTGCGGAGCGGATCACGCAAGTGGAGGAGAACGTCGAGGCATTGCTCAAGATGGTGCGCGACCAGGCGAAGGAGCTGGAAATTCAGATAAACAAAGCGGCCAACAGCGGCAGGAATCTGCTGCAGAGCAAGCGGGGACTGCTGGAAAACTTTCACCTACAGATGGACTACGCGGAGAATTACCTGAAGTACATCAGCAACCCGGATGTGCTGGACGGCGGGGAGTTCCTAGCGGAGGTGCCGGGGCCACACTTGCAATACGTGAACGAACTGGTATCTTCTACTTGTTTCTCTGGATCGCAATCGCAAACGCAATCGCATATTTTTGCGGTACACCAGCATAACTGGTAGTTGACTGTCTCATTCTGCTTCGTGCATGAAGACAATGAGTGACGATCAAAGATGAATCATGTCCGAATATTTTTGAAAATTATCTTCAGGCCGGCGACATCGTGGGAAATGCGCGGTACAAGTTCAACATGCAAGAGCAGCTGCTCCCCGCAATGGCCATTGAGGGTGAGCCGACGATTATCGAGCGCTGCAAGCCCAAGTATATCTTCAAGCGGGCACAGAAAAACGTCCTCGCGACCCAGAACATCACGAACTTTCTCAAGAAGGAAGTCTTCAAGTAATGCATGTGCCCGAATACGAATTCAATTCTGCCGATCAATATGAACAGGAAGTGAAAGTGATCAAGATGTTGTCACTTACTTTAAGGTTCGCTTTAACTTCAAGGTCAAGCGCAAACCAACTTACCACTGCAGGAACAAGAACTCGCCGCTTACGCCGTCGATGTTCACACCTGCGGTGGGGGGTGGCGCGCCAAGTGTGCCGTCATCGGCCGAGCAAATTAAGGACACGGCTTCGGTGAATCCGTCGCCTATCGAAGCCATGCCACCGATCGATTCAGCCACAGATTCGAAGCCAGACGCCGTGCCAAAGCCGATTGTGGTACTGATGATAAGAATCTGCGTTCTAATGAGTGACGTAGAAATGTCCGCACAGCAACATATTCTTGACTCGACCTATAATATGCTTGTTGCGTTGATGTAGATGTAGTCAACGTCGTAGAGTTAGTGGTCAACGTAAATTTCACATCAATCCAGGACGCCAGCGAGGCTCCGCTCTCTGCTTGGGGTCGCGAGGACAGTCGACCCGGTGCGCGCCGCCTCGGTCGTGCCCTGATGCCGTACGAGATCGTCGAGCCTTCCCGTCAGGAAGTGGCCTTTTTCGGCAGGGGTGAGGACGGCCAGCTGCCGAAGTCGGAAACCACAGAGCATCCTGCGGTGAAGAATTTCGCGACGAAGTTCGAGTCCTGTGAATCGAGAACAGCCGCCGGTGCTGTCGGTGCCAATGGCGGACAGACGGCGTCCCCGCCCAAAAAGATGTTCGCACACTATGCCGCCAAGAGGGCGCCCCCGAGCAGGGCCGCGTTCGGCGGGTTCGCTGCTGCTCCCGGGGCAGCCAGCGTCCCCGCTCACGACGACTCCGACGAGGAGGAGGAGGAGGCCAAGGTCGCGCGGCGCTTCTCGAACTTGATCGGCGGCAGGAGGAGCAACAAGTTCATGCCAAAGCCGCGGAATGAACAGGAAGACGGTAGTGCTGGTGATGTAAGGGCGTATAGATCGCTTTGGAATTGGATGTAGTTGATGATGACGCTGATCAGGGTAGCTTTTTTCTTGCTGACCGAGATGAGATGCAGGTTGAGTGGTGAGAGGAGCGCGGGCAGGCGTACCGAGGGCGTCGAACGAACGCATGCACCAACGCCAAGTTCCTTAATACATTTTCGGGAATACCAAAACTTCACAGGAGCGGACAAGGACCGGTCCGACGAGGACGACGACAATGCGACGTCGGCGGAAGCCGAGAAACCAATCGATCTTTTCAGCCGGCTTTCCTACGGACTCAAGTCGCCTGGGAAGAAGAGCCTTTCCACACGACCGGCCGCCAACCGGCGGCGCGGGCGCAACCTCTTCGCGGCTGACAAGGGCGACAACCCATTGGCGCTGGTTACCGCCGGCGAATTTGAGGCACCCGCTGGCGAAGTAACGCCCTCGTCGTGCAAAAGCGGGAAGCAAGCAGAGCCGACGCCGAAGAAGGAGCAACCGCCCAAGGAGGGAGATTTCGTCCTTACCATAGGCAGCGGCGACGTTACAAAGTCCTACAAGCTGCACATAGTGCCGAGACCGGACGAAAATCCCGCTATTGCATGATTCGTTGCTCGATTGGAGGTCTTCGCACGACGGGGAATTTGCTTGATTTTATGTATGTCACAACTTCTTACCGCTTTACCCGATCTAACGCTAACGATCCTTTTTCACAGTGAGAAATACCTCAACCTACCAACAACTATACTACCCTGCCCGACAGCGCAAGCCCAATTTTCAAATCAGTGCTGGTGCGAGCTCCTTCAATCAAGGCTGCGCGCTATTTAGACTAGAAAAAGAAAGACGAAGACCTCGTCCGACTCCGACGTAGATTTCCACAGTGCTACTCAACTGCTTGTTAGTAGCGCAACTGCAATCTCAAACTCAATGCAAATGCACATGCACCAGTCAATTCATCATGGTCCTAGAGCAACTTGCGTTACGGGGCCGCGAAAATATCAAAGCCTCTTTTGGATTCAAATCTATCTCACTACACTCGCACAGCTTTATACTTTTTTGCACCGAACCGCATGGCGATTGCCAGTAACAACCATGGTGAAAAATGAGACAATACTTACGACGACGACGATGTTTGTAGTTGTGAACCCAGAGATGTAAAACAAAAATGCACCAGCATTGTCTTGTAAATAATAAGCTGTCATGTTGCAGAAGCAAGAACACCGAAGGTACCGTCATACCGGAATCATTTAAATGTAATTTGCGCACCTTGGCCGTAGCAGAAGCGCTGCCCCCTTATGTATCCATGGCAATACGCTCACTTGACGATGATCAAGTCTTGATCTTCAGAAAGTCGAGCCAGCAGTCAGCCCCGCTTGCGATTTGTGCTCGACCGCCGCGCTTGCCATTGCCGTTGCCCATGCCCGTATGCCTATCGTGTTCCGGAAGTCGATGCAAGGTAGCGTGCGCGCGCGTGGCATAGACGAGCACGAGTGCGCAGCCGAGTATAGTGCTTGCAGTTACGATGAGTCATCAGCACGCGCGAGATGAACGTGACGCCCGTCGCTAAACGAGCGGATATTCCGCAACGCGATTCTGCTGCTCTGCTGAATGCACGTCTGCGTCTGCTCGGCGACTCTGAGCGCGATGTAGTTGCAATAGCTTCTCTCTCGATGTGCTACCTGCCGATTCTCGTATGTGTGCGCAACTCGCAATCGCATGTTGAATTCAATTTTGCTGGGACCGTACTACGATACAAGATTCCGTCTGCATGTTTGTCTTTGATGCCACCTCCGTAGAGGTCGTCTTTGCCGTCCGTCTTGGTCCGTTTCTGTCCTGCGTGGAAAACCTGAACCATTTCGTAAACCGGCAGATTTCCCCGTAATCCATTTTGTAAGGTGGGATATCCTTCCAGGCGGAAGAGAGATTTTTCAAACCTAATACTCAGGAGTCTGTAGTGCACCCGCAGTTTTTCTTCTACCTTGCTCTTCGTTCACTGGACTTCCTGATAAATTCACTATTAATTTAGCCATTCATATAACAAGCACAATCCCGACAAACGAAGCTTAATCCTGGCTAACGATTGAATCGCGTCGACTTGCAATACTTTTTCGGCGAAAACATGCGCTTTGTTTTTCTACCATGTGCCGTTGTGGCGCGTGCTGACGCGCGTCCCTAACGGACACAAGCCAAGTGTAAGTACGACCTCGTGATCATTAACATTTTTGCTCGTGGCGGAGAGAGCAATGAAGCCTGCATCTGGAGGGGCGCCGCCGGCACCTTCGCAGGCAGTACCCACGAGTGCTACGACGGCGTTGCAGCAGGTGGAGGCCGATCCGGTGGATCACCCTACGCGGTCACGCAGCAGCCTCGCCGGTGCAGTTCAGTCTGTGGAGGCAGTACGTTCAGTGGAGAACGCATTTTCATCGTGGCGACATGAGAAGCGCACATCGACGCATGCGGCGTTCGACCCTCATCCGGTTGCCGACCATCCGAATGTCTCCCGCGCGAACAAACTAGGGAACAAGGTCAAGTATAATGAGTACACCGGGCCGAAGACTTTAGAGCCGGAGATGATAAAAGAGAACCAGAGCGGTGTGGACAAAACGAAAGCCCCGGAACCGGTGGCCACTGCTGCCGGAGCAGATCGTGCAGTGGACCCATTTGCAAGTGCTGCCGGGAAGGCAAAAGGCGACGTGGCTTTCCGACGGCTAATTGCTGGTCGTGCGCAGGAGCGGCAGCCCGGTGCCGATGATGGGAAAGACGACGGCACTCGTTCCCTTACGGCAGATGCGGGGGCGAGTGTGCAGGCAACCAGCGCGACAGCAAGCACGATCGTCGGAGCCAGTGATGCGGTTCTGACGACCTCACCGTCGGGAGTTTCCGCGGGGACGAGTTTAGGAGACGCCGTCCTCCTTGGTACTGCTGGGGATGCACAAACTATCAAGTCCGGAGGAGCCGCCGCCGCCCGAGGGGGGTTCCAGCCGCCGGCTCTGGCGTTTGGTATGAAGTTGCTGGCGCGTGGACCGCGTGTAGCAGATACTGAAGGAGAAGGGGCGCTGCCGGAGATTCTTGTTCCTCCGGAGGATATCGTAGCGGCGGAGGAGGCGGCTCACCACGAGCGCATGAATGACATTTTCGAGCAACCACGAGGGCGCGCCCCGGAAGGCGAAGCAGACGTCGAAGGGCTGGCAGACACCGACGAGATGGAGAACCTTGCTTTGGGCGACGACACCGAGGAGGACACAACACCACCAGTGTACGGAAACAAGGATCAACAACAAATTGCGTACACGCCCTGGGCTGCAGGCGGCTTATCTCGGTCAAGCAGTAGGAACAAGGAGATGCTGGGCAGTAGTGGCGGTTTTCCAGTCGCCACGCTTTTTGATATCGCGCGGGAAAGCAGTCGATCCAAAAGAAGCTCGCCTGCAGACGATGAGATTCGAAGCTTCATACCTCCGCCGCTCGGCTGGCCAAATGCCTCGCGTCGCGGAGCGCTTTCGAAGGGCAGTGGCACGACGTCGCGGTCGGCGAGCGGAAGTAAGAAACCCCGGGAGAAGCGCAGTCGGACGAGCAGTCCCGAAACACAGACGCGCGCCGACGCCGCAAAGCTCGCGGCACGGAGAGCGAGAGAGGCGGTGGGCGATGACGGCGACATAATTGTCATCGCGCCACGAATCGAGAAAAACAAAATCAAAACCCCCGCAGAGACTCGCAGCGATAAAGCAGCACGTGGTGGAAGGAATTATGCCTCAGATGTGCGGGGGCGAAGTAATAGCCGTAGCGCTCGCGGTAGCCCAAGCCCAAAGTCGAAACCAAGCAACGGCGTTTCAGAGCTGCTGGCGCGCTCTCAGCAGTTGCTGGACCGCGTGACGGCGAACGAGAGAGAACTCGGCCTAGATGGAGACGATTTGTCGGGAGAGGATGCGGCTGCGGTCGAAGGTGATCAGCGGCAGCCTGGGGACGAGTCCATTCTAGCCATACGGCGGCGCGTGCGAGCTGCTGCGGCGGGCGAGGCATACGCGCCGGGGCAAAGCCCGCACGGTCGAGGAAAGTTGCAATTGCCTGCCTCGAAGGACACGCTTTCAAGCGTACCTGGGAGTGGCCGCGAAAATCAAGACTTTGAACAGGATGTCGGAGGACGGTTTCCCCGCCCCCCGGCAATCATGGGGAGAAGCAAGACTCCGCGAAGTATTCTGACCAGCGGACGAGGCGACGAACCAGAAACAGGAAATAGGTATGAGCATGACGAGTTACTGCATATAGAGCGATTTCGAAGGTTAACTGGGTACGACCCGGAGGAAATGGATCGGGTGCTAGGGATGCTCGAGAGGGACGTGGCGGCGGCGGTTCTCACTGGCGTCGACGTCTTTGAGGAGCACGAGTGGGATAGAAGAAGAATCGTGATCGAGAAACTAACTAGGTGGCAGGAGTTGAGTCACCGGGGGTAACGTCTAAGTCTGCACGGGGAGAGCGGTTTTCGTTTTGCTTTTGTTTTGCTTTCGTTTTCATCTGCAAGTTCGTTGGTCCGAACGAGTGCGGGCCGCGCTTGCACCAATTCCATCTTCGTTGTCGTTTGTTACGGCTACACCACGTGTGGCAGTGGCTACTCACAGGTTTTACGCACGTTGGTCATGAAAATGAACGTGCATACTTTTCCCAGTCGTAGAAAATGTGTCAAAGGATTTTCAACTTTTTGCTCTTCCTTGTACCCAACGCAACTCAGTGTTGTAGCTTCGATGCGCACGAGCACGTGCCGCTCGTGCTTCATCTTTCGTCGTTTTTATTGGTGTCGCTCTCGGCATCTTGCGTAGAGGACATCATTGAGCCTACCTTTCGCCTTCGTCGTGGTTCTGAGCGGCATCCGTAAGAAATGTCGTGGCACTTCATAGCACTGAAATTTCGTCGCAGGAGAAAATGCTTCGTCGTTGAACTTTCATGCGAATTTCTGTGCTAATGTTTCGTGATCGTATCGCGACGTCTGTTGCTTTTCCCGTCAAGTTTGATGCAAAAAAGTCGCAACGCCCGATGCTTGTCTATTGCAGCAGGAACCTGAACCCATGATACGATCATAGACTCAGACCACACCATCCCCTCCCGTTTGCCCCTGCGGCTTCGGACTTTTTTAGGGGGCCGCTGCGCGCTACACACGTGCGGCGGCATCTCGATTCAGCACAAGAAACGAGTTGGCAAAGTTATTTTTCGGTCATTTTTATTTGATTTTGTTTTTGTTATTGTTTTTGATTTCCGAATCCACTGAGAATGATTGCAGGAAAGCGTGGTTGGCATCAGACCCTCGCGGACGAGGTGGAGGACCCAGACGAGTGTGTTTCTTTCTGGGAGCTGAAGCGCAGACGGGAAAACAGTGGAAACTTCACGCCTAGCAGCTCCGCCGGCGGGAGCTGCATCACGAAAAGCAATCGCGGTATCGCTGGAGGGTGCTTCTTGTCGCCCTCGAGTACCGGAACGGGCAAAGGCCCCTCTGAAGAGCGCAGCTGCAGTTCTTGTTCCGCATTCTCCTGTGCCTTGGCGGATTCCGCCCAAGCATCGTTTGTCCCGATTTCGGCCCAAGCATCTTTTGTTTTGAGTCCCGCCCCCGCGGCGACGGCGGCTCCGGTCATGCGTCTTTCCTCGCCCGACGAGCGTCACAGAAAAACGGGCACGTCGAGTGTGGTCATGCCCCTGCTCGTCGCTGGTACAAATGACGCAGAGGAGGAGGGAGACGACGATCCGCTCATGCGGACGCTGAGCCGGTCACGGGCAATCGAGTGCGCGACTGGGAACCATTTGCGAACGGCGCACAACTACACATTTCGGTATGAGCACCGACCGAACGAGATCGATGCAGGAAGCGTAGACGAAGCACGCCTGGTGCCATATTCGCCAAGCTATCCATCGCCGACGTGCTCGCCTTCAGCGAAGAAGATCGGCATGCTGTCGGGGATACAAAACCAAAACTGGTGGAACTCGAACTCTACTGCCGAATCGGGGAACGCGAACACTGATGTGAATTTCAGTGCCATCGGCAGTGCGCCGATCGCGAGCCGCAACACAACTGAGGACCTGCAAAGGAGTTTCTCCGACGGCGCCACGGGAATGGACCAGTCCGATCAGCAGTCGCCGCGAGTGTCGTTTTCATCATCCTGTTCTGGCTCGAACGCCTCCGGGGCGGAGAGTCGCCAATGCCGGAACGTCAGCCTGTCTTCTGGGGGAGCAGGAAATAACGGGCACATCAGCCCCACAGGAAGCCTGGCGTCGTCGGGGGATGCTTTGCTTCCGTGCGCCCTCCAGGCCGGAGCTACACATCAAGTGGGGCATTTGCGAGACCAGCCGCTGTCATCTGGCGCTCTCTACTACAGCTACTACACGCCCCCCACGGCGCGACCTGACGGAGCGGAAGGAGGACTCTCGCTCTCTGCCAGCTCCTCTTCGAGTACCGTGAACTTCGCGATGCCGGAAAACGCCACGAGTGCCCTGAGTCCGAGCGACAGCGTTCTGGGCAAAGACGGTAGTGATCGCACCAGCGGAGCCGGCACATCAGAGTCGCAGCTCATTTGTGCGGCCGCAGCGTCTCCGCTAGAACGCAAGACTTCTCTCGGAGCCTGCGCAGGCGACAGCGAGCCAGAAGTGTGCTGTCCGACGGTGGCTTCTCCGAAAATGAAATCGCAAGAAAATGGCGGGCCCTGTTCCCCCACGAGTAGACGAAGGGATCCGAGTTGGAAGAAGGAGTCCGAGCCCGCCGGAGGAAAGGGCGGCGCCAGGGTGGAAACGCCGCACACCGCAGCCGAACAGCAACCGCCGGCGGCGCCCCCGTCTTCCGGCGCGGCCGCCTCGTCGTGGAACAACAAGGCTGTCCCGCGCGCGGCGTCGGTACGGGGCTCGCCGTTTCTTCACTACCCGGAGCCTCAGGACGTCGAGCCGGAGGACGATCCGGCAAAGAACTCGCGATTCACGGTCGCGGGGACGGCGTCGTTGAGTTTCTTTGTGGAAGACGAGACGGCGAAGATATTTTCCGACGGGGAGAAGCTTCTGCGGCAGGACTACGTTGCGCTGACCCGGCGAGGTGGCCAGTACGCGCTGACGACCTACCGCAAGGACGTGAAGACGGTGATGCTGAAGCTGCGGCGCGTCTTCAAGCGGCTGGTGGACGAGAATGGGAGCTCTGTCGCTGTTGACGCGGCGTCGCAAGTAGAAGCGTACTCCCTGCAAACGCGGAAGTTGTACGACGAGCTGCAGCAGAGGCTGCGAGAAGCGAAGATGGAGACCATGAACGAGGATGCGGAACAAGCGGCTGATGCTAGTAGCATCAGCCGCACTGGCAGCCCGTCGCCGACGATAAAAGTCGACCGGAGCAAAAGTTCCTTCGTGAACCATGACCACACGGAAACGCCGCCGCTATCGGCCGAGGCGGATATGCGCAGGAACAGACGCAGGAGCCCAGAAGGAAAGGCAACAGTGGGCACCGGGCAGATCCAACTAGAAGTGGACGTCCAGAACAAGAGCGCAGAGGCAGACCAGGACAAGGAAGGAATGCAGGTACGTCAGCCACTTAAAAATATGTAACTCTTCTTCGTGCGAATGATCTGACATTAAAGTATCCCATCAAGAAGTCCCGAAGAGCGACACGTTCCTGTTGACAGGGTGGAAGGTATCGGGTGGATGATTGATTGCCCAATGAAGAGCAGCGCCAAGAAATGGAAATTCTAAGCGTCCCCCTCATTTGCCAGGTAACGCACTACTCCGGCGACGCCGAAGTGGAAGTGCTGCTGGAGACGGACGGGACCGCTCTCGTCGACGGCGAAGCACACGTCGTGAAAGTAGAGCTCGTCGACGGCGAAGGACAAGTTGCGAACGTAGATGACCGCGCATCGGCTCGCGGGGGGTCGAAGAGGGTGACGCTCCTCCTGGATAGCGACAAGGCAGAGGAGACTTCGGAAGTGGAACAACCGCGTCGGTCCAGCACCTTGCGCAGGTCTGCGACGCCGAAGAGCCTTTCCGCTGGTGGCGCTCGTTCACGGTCGCTCACGCCCGAGGAAGCGCGCCTGAAAAACGAGTATGGGGAGCTGGCAAACATTCGCGACGAGCTCGCAGGGACGCGCGAATCGATCGGACACCGGCGTGATGAATTGCTGCGGCAGAGCAGCGAGCAGCAAGGGGCGCATCCGGTGCAACTGAACCTCGAGGCGGAAGCGAAGGAACTGGACCAGAGCGATCAGCGGCTGCGCGAGGAAATCGCACGGGTTGACGCGAAGTTGATGGAGGCTGCTAACATGATCTCGATGCAAGAAGCGACGGGTCAGACGGTGATGAATAAGCTTTCGTCAGCCTCTGCATCGCGACCGGGGGCTTCCCGCTCCGTCTCCTCTGCGTCCTCGGCGTCATCAAACGCACGAAGCTCGCAGCAGAGCCGCGTTGCCAGTACTCGAAGCTCGCAACAGAACCTCGCCTCTGGGAGGAGTGCCGCGTCAGCGCCGACCGACGCTGGGCCCACCGCGCCAGCCCGGGGCGGCTCGTCAACCACGGCAACTACCCGCGCTCGCGGAGCCTCCACCACAGCCGATGGTCCAGACTCGTCGTCTTCCAGTGCCGGTCCCAGTGCGGCTACACGCGCCACCTCTGGCGGCAAAAATGCAAGCCGAACGACAACCGGTCGCGTGACTTCCGGCGCTGCAGCTGCAGGTAGAAGCTCGAAGGCGGCGGCGCCGACACGAAATAAATCGATTACGCCGTCGCCGCCCACTTCTTCCACGACTTCAGACGGTGCGGGTTCTCGCGAGGCGGACGACCAGGGGAAATCCGCCAGCAGAGTCTGGCAGAGCAATAAGGGCGCAGGCGCGCCGCCACCGCGAGGGTCGGCTTCGAAAACTGTCAACTTGGGCTCTACTGCTCCACCGCCACAAGAGCAGGGGCCAGAGGCAGGTGTCGAACAGTCGCTTCTGTTCCGGAAGCCGATTCAGAGCACGGTTGGTTTGCTCCGCGCCGTCTACGAGCTGATGGAAAACCTGTACCGCGTCGAGCGCGAGATCAAACTCCCCCCAGAGCAAGTCCTGTCCGCCGCCGAGGAGCGCGCGCGCGTGCAAAACTTCCGGAAGCAGCTGGGCAAGCTCACCGAGCAGTGCGCCGGGCTGTCGGACGAGCTCGAGCGCCAGGCGGACGCGCTCGAGGACAGCTCTCGGCAGCAGTTGTTTGCGGACGTCACGAAAGCGTACAAGACTCTGTCCGAGCTCCAGCAGTTGCTGAACGCAATGGAGCTGCGGTCTGCGGAGCGCGGCCGCGCGGCGCGAGCTGTGGAAGAGCTGCGGTCGACGCTCGCGGCGGAAAAGATGGCCGGACGTCTGCCGACGTCGCTGGAGGATGTCGAACAGGCGGTGAAACGACTGGAGGCCCAGTCGTCGAATCCGCCAACGACCGACAGTCGCGGCGTCGAC
>RXOD01006169.1:0-11066 GCA_005223375.1 Amoebophrya sp. AT5.2
CGACTACCTCCACAAGGCCGTCGAAGGTGGAGTCCAGGAGCCGCTTGGTTTTGGTAGTTCTTTCCATGTTCTTCACCCCCAGGTCGACGTGGCGGACGACCCGGTCCACCGTGGCGTTCCACGTCATCGCCCCCGTGGTGCACCGGCGCTCCGGGCCGCAGGACGCTGCCAGCTCGAACGTGTGCAGGACGAACGGACTATTGTTCCTAGTACACGTTCGATCAGTGACTGAGTTCGAGCGGGCGGCGTCGCACGGACTGGGTGGAGGTGGACTCGTCCCAGTGGAAGTCGAAGCAGTCCTCTCGCTTTCTTGGCTAGCATCGCTCTCTCGATCGTCGACCCACCTCCCTCCACCAGCGTCCGCCTCGTGGGAATGAACGCCTCCCGAGTCCTCGTGGGGACGAACGCCTCCCGAGTTGTAATTGTATGCGTTCATCCCCACGAGCGCCATGGAGACGCCGAAGCCCGTGCCAGACTCCAGCAGCAAATCCACATCGTGCTGCTCGATGGCGCCCACCAGTGCGTGCGCTTCCGACGGCAACACTCCCGCCGGCAGCCCCGTACCCGTCCAACTGTCCCTGATCAGCGGATAGTGCTTCTCCGGAAGGATCTTCTCGTAGAATTCCAGCGCTTTGCGGCGGTAGTTGGCGAACACAGGGTCGCAAGTGCGAGTTGTGGAGGTGGTGAAAGTGGTGGTGGGAACTTCCGTCGGGCTCGTGGTCGTCGCAGCGAGTGTCGTCCGATGCAGTCCGATCTGGCCGAGAATCAACGATAGGCGGGACGACGTAAATCGAAGGGAGAAGCTTGTGGTGCTAGGGAACATCAAAAGCAAAAAGCAAGTAACACGGTGCAAAACGGTTGGAAGGCGAACCATTGAATCTTCAAACTGGTGCCGTTCTCACAGCTCGTCCGCTGATCCTGATCCTGGGGCTGTCAGAAGAAGATAAATAAATGCATCTAGTTGTGCGTACACAATAGATTTTCCACGTGGGACAGTTAGTTCCTACTTCCGAACCAACGAGAAAGAACCTGTAGACTTAGTTCGGCTGCGGGTGCGGGTGCAGGAAGTGCGAATTTCATTGCACACGACTGCTGGCGTGTAAAATCATGTCCCCCAAGATCAAAGCTGAGTCAACGTTTAAATTTCATCGAGTGCTCCCAGCGTAATAAATTTCAGCGCCGACAGAGCGAGATTCATTGCGGTGTCCTTTACGCACCTGTCTGCCCAGGTCGTTATGCAGTCACTTTCGAATTTCTCACCTCCGAGCCGAGAGCCAACCACTGGTCGTCGTGCTCGTCGTCGCGCTCGTGTCAAGCATGCTACAGGCAACATTTTTCTGCTCCGGAGTCGCTGATCCCGACGGATCTGACCCTGGCCGGAATCCCGCCCCTGAGCTGTCATCTTACACTTACTCTATACACAACTACAAAAATTGCTACTGGTACTGCCTGTCTCTGTCAGTCTGTGCATGTGCAAGTTAGTGCAGCCACTATCTAATAAAATTAAAAAGTCACATCAAAACGACAAGTATAGGTAGCATGCTTTTGCCGCCCTGCTGTCGCCGCTGTTGTAATTGTTTCGTGGCTAGCAAACGGAAATCAAAAGGGACCGCCGGAGACAGTCACTCCGTGGAGGTGTGCTACTAAGTATACAGGACCAAAACTGTACAACAAGATGCTCGGTGACAGGTGGTGGAGGTGAATCGTAGACTGACAGCAGGTAGACATTGAGCTTGCAAGCACTAACTTGCGCGGTAGTTTTGCTTCTGTTTTCGTTTGTAGTTATCGTAACGAGTACAAAGGGAAACAAAGGATAAAGGATGGAATTGCTACCTCGAAACAGGAGTAAAAAGTGTTTGTAAAAATGATCGCTTTACAACAATGTGCGTTATGGTCGTCCTCGCGGCAAAGAAATTCAAAGCTTCAAAACTGGTAGAGGTAGTGCGAGTAGCGCTAGAATGGATCTGGCTATGTTGAGGTTTATGACGGGACTAGCTCACTTTTACACCGCACATGATGTTCATGTGCGCACACAATGTGGCAAATGATGTTCATGTGGCAAATGATGTTGGTCCATGCATCATGACGCGGTTCCGTATCGTTAGAGGTAGGCCGCAGTCGAATGGTTATGGTTCAGACAGTCGGGAGTTCCTCCATGCAGAGAAATGCATTTGCCAGTGCCCCAAGCCAGGCCACAACCAACGCCGTCTCCGCAATTATCTGTTGTGCGCAGAGTCTTATTTTGGTGGAGGTGTCTCTGCATTTTTAATTTTCCTTGGGGGTTTTACTTTTACTGCCTGTATGTATTCTGAGACTTCATCTCCTTGGGCGAAAAGAAGTGCCGACGAGATCAGTCTCATTGCTGCCGCCAAGGCTAAGTTAGTCGATGTACTAGGTAGAGGTAGACGTAGAGCTAGTGCTAGAGCAAGAACTTACTACAAATTATTTAGGTTGCCGAAGATAAACATGGCAGGTTGTACCAGTGGTGCTTGTGAAAGCTTGAGAAATGCGCGGACTCGCTCCCGGACGGTCGTCATGGTTTCTTGCGACGCCACACCAGGATGAGGATGCCTTCTCGCGGGAGACTGTCTCGACACCGAGCAAATTGATTTTCGTAGCAGAGTCTGGCGTTCCTCACGGAGGCAAGTACGTGGCAGTGGCTCAAGAACCAGAACCTCCCGAAGGCTTAAAAAAAATTATGGTAAAAGTGGTACTGACGAAGACGCACCAAAGATCATAGAACTGATGTAGGTGTAGCTATCCAAATTTCGAATCTCTCTCACTAGGTATACCTGTAAACTACTTCCCTAAGTATCTGTTTGCTCGTGGTCGAAGATGAGCGAATTTCCATTTCCTTGTTTGGTGCATGATCGCGATTAACTCTTAGTTGTCTGACATACAAGTTACAGCGCGCACCATAGCAGCAGCGCAGCATTGACTGCCTCTCTCTACTCGACGGACTGGTGATTTGCCTCTCGTAGTCAGAGACAGACCTTCGCTCCATCGACGCCAACAAGGACGTCTCTCTCGTCATCGGCAAGCGGAGGAAGCACTTTCGTTGATTTCCAGCATTTAGAGCTTCTTGCAGAAGCAAAAATACGCGGTATCACTAAGTGTGGTGCACTACCAGCATCTCTTTGCGATTGCGCGCTGTCTGAGCTCGCCTGTACGCCTCAAATGTACTGGTGCTGATCTGCAATAGTATCTATCAGTATGCGCTGAGCAGTACTTTTTGTACCGCTTCTCCCCACTGGCGACAGCTGCGCGCGTAGATTCTGTCGCCCATCTTGCGCATCTGGCGCGAGACGAACATGGCGTTCCCCGCCCGGTTCCCGTCCCCCACCTGCAGCCCGTCCAGGCCGGCCAGCATTAGAGGCGAGACACGAGAAAACACAGACAAACCCCTGGCACCTCCTGGCGGTGGCTCTCAATTTGCGGCACTTGCTCCCTCCCTAGCTGCAACGGACACAAGAGACCAAATACGAGACCAAACACACGACATCAACCACAAAACAAAATTAAAATTTGCGACGTCGAAATCCAAGAGAGTACCAGCGAGACCCTCGGCAAGCCATACGAGACCCTTTAGATGAAGAGGAACCACAAGACCACGACCACCAGCACAATGGCCAGGAAAGTAGGTAAATGTACGTTTTCGTTTTTCCTCCCCTTAACAGCAGCTCTGCGACCGTCGAGAACCTCGCGATGTGCGGGAACTGGTAGAAGTCCGTGAATTTCGCCCAGTACTCGCTCCCCCGGTACCACTGCTCCGCCTCCAAGGATGCGAAGAACGGCGAGATCGGATACAGGCTATCTTGATCCCCTCGTGAAGAGGAAGTAGACGGAGATGCACCTACTACTTCCTCGTCCACGAAATGGTGGGACTTGTAGGCGTGCAGCCCGCGGAACACGTAGTAGTGGAGCAGCTTGCGGGCCGGGAGGAAGAGCGGAACGCCGGCGGAGTACAGCTCGTAGAAGAGCATCAGCGAAACGTCGTAGGGGTAGAGAACGACCGCGAAAAACCGACTCGACATGTCGGAGTGGGTCAGACGCTTCGACCCGTGCTGGGGGCCGAACTCGTCCAGCCCGAAAAAACGGTACTGCCGGTTCACGGCGAGCGCGTCAACAGCAGGAGGAGCGCCACCGTTCACTGCTGATTCTCCTGACGGTGGCGTTTCTGAGCCGTCCTCGTCGATCGTTCCCGGACCGCCGAACATGCCCGTTGTTCTCCTTTCTTCCGTGACCGCGTACGCCACGGGATTGTCGCTCAATACGTCCCCCTGCTCCCGAACGTCGATCTTCTTCTTCGTTTTGTTCCCCGTCGCCCCAGCACTCCCACCATCCGGCGCCGCGTCTTCTCCTGCCAGCAACAGCAGGATTTCGTCCATCTGCTGCAGCGCCGTAGTCTCGTCCTCGAGTGCGCACCAGGCGGACACCGTTTTTCCACCGGCGCGGCTATCGCTTTCATCTTGCTGCGCCCCCTTCAACATCTCGCCACTACCTCCACCGCGTCCAACGCATGCGCTCCTCCTGCCCTCGCGGAGCCGCGTCTTGTCGGAGATTTTTTTCAGAATGCAAATCGGGTCGACGCAGATGTTTGGGCCCTTCGCCACCAGAATATCCACCGGATCCCGCCCGTACCTCGACCACTCTAGATCCCCGACACCACCAAGTCGTCCACCCACCGGCAGCCGGTACGTGTAGCTCATGCCGGTGTACTTGCCGGTGACCCGGATGAGGGGCAAATCGAGGCGAGTCTGGTACTTGATCATGTGCTTCAGAAACGGATTGTACACCGCAAAAAGCGACCGCTGCGTCCCCCCAGAAGTTCCCCCCGCCTCCTGCTGTGTCTGTCCTGCCTCCACCAGCGCTCGGAACCGCGCGAACCACCACTTCCGCAGTTTCTCGGGCACGGCCAGCAGCAGTGGCTCCCCGATATACGCCAGCAGGCCGAAGGTTTTGGTTTTCTTCTTATTTCTATTACTCCTTCCCTTATCTCCGACGGTGCCGATGTAGTTGGCGAACACGTGGCACATCACGGCCGGCGAGGAGCAGAGCACAACGTCGGTTTTCTCCCGCAGTGCGTGCTGCTCGAAGCGTTGCACGATCTCCTCCTCGAACGCGAAGTAATCCTCGATCAGCAGGTTGCCCCAGATGCTCGCGAAGTGCGTCGCGGACAGCTCCTGGAAACCGACGGGACCAGTCCGCGAAAAACTGGGAGTGCCACAGTCCTGCGTGTCCGCAAAAAACTGGCAGTGGGTCGAGTCGATCACTTCGTACACCGGCGAGAGCTTCACGTCGCCCGCCAAGTCCACGTACTCCGTCAGCATGCTCATCGGCTCCTGGGCCAGCGACGAGTGCGTGCCCGTCGCGTACACTACAAATCGTTTCACCCTCGCCTCGCGTACTTTGAAAGTCTGGTAGGAGGGGTTGCCCACCTCCTCCAAGTCGAGCCGGTCGGTGGTAGCAGTGGCCGCGAGGAGTGCAGAGGCTGGCGTCGGCGAAAGCGCTTGTAAGAGATGAGTATGACCCCCATGCGCGAAGCTTCGATGTGATGTCGCGTCATTTTTAGTCGCTGTTGTTCCTGCTGGTGAAAACAGGTTTTTGTGGTTGTGGAGCCAGTAGAATTCCTCCGCGAGGGTTTTTGCGGCCAGCACCGGAAAGTCGGTTTCCACTCTTCTCCAGCTTTCCGGGCGCACCTCCTCCGTCAGGGCGAGGAGCTTCACCTGTTCCCAGCCGCTGGAGTCGAGAAAGTCCAGGCAGTTATTTTTGTTCATGAGCAGTAATTGCAGAAAGGATCGCACCTCCTCCCGCACCCGCGATTCGCGCGACGCGCTCGAAGATATGGACGAAACGGAAATTGCTGCTGGCGGCGGTGTGTTTGAGGTTCTCGACCTCGGCACGCTACTTCCCTGCTCACTTTCACCTCCTGGTTCCACGGAAGATTCATTTTCATCGCCCTCTCTGCTAGGCGACGCAGCTCCTCCCATCATCAGCTCCGCGAAGAGGCCCTTCATACCCATGTACCGGAACTGCACAGCGAACGCCTGCATCATGCCGTAGTAGCAGATTTCCCCGACGATGGTTTCCCGCGAGCAGTCGAAGAAGAACTCGTTCGACTTCGACTTCTTGAACGCCATAAAGTTGTGGAAGTTCTTTCCCACGAGGAAGTCTGCGTGCGCGTACACAGATTCGTCGAAGCGCGCGTTGGAATGTTCGGCCTCCGCATTTTGCCGCACGAGGCCGCGGAAGTCCTCCCAGTCGGGATTGTAGGAACAAGTCAACAGCGGGAGGAGAACCGGGGAGGTAGAAAGTAGGGTAGAAGTTGTTGGAAGTTGGGGCGGTGTACTTTGCCTTGTTGTTTCATCAGCTCCCGTTCCAGCTGCCCGAGAGGCTGGTGGTGGTGCCCCCTGCTGATTTGGTAGTTCATAATTCCCTACTGAATCATCTTCCGAACCCAAATCGACCGCAGCGCTGGGCCTCGGAGAATGAAAAAAGGCATGGAAGAGCGCGAGCTGAAGTACTGTGCGGCGGAGGAGGAAAAGCCGCGCAACGGAGCCGCGCGGACCAGGGTCCTCGGGAGCTCGTTCTTGTTTTTCCGCATGCGCATGCATCGTTTTTTAGTACATGAACAAGCTTTTCCTTTCAACAAATGAAAACTACAAAAGCTGCAACTTACTTTACACGTGCCAGCACTTTCGCCTGCTACCTTGGCTTACCTCACGACCATCGGTGGCCCTACGTAAATGATCGTCCATTGTTCGCTGTTCTATGCACGTCTGTCCACGGAGCGTGACCGTCACGAGTCTCGCCTCCCTCCACGATGAAGCAGTGATCCGGAGACACAGATGCCGACGCGACAGTGCGAATCAATGGAAGAAGAGATGAAACACAGAGAAAAGACGCTCAGATCGCCACGAGTAGCGGATGGTTCTTGGTAGAGTACAGCAGAAGAGAGATGACTCTGCCTCGGCGACATCGGCCGATCATCTTCAGAGTCTGCCTCCCGAAGCAGCTCTACTTGGCCAACCTGATGAAGTGATCCAGGAAGAGGTGCTGTCGAAGAAGTTTTCCAGCTCCTTTTCGGCCTCTCCGTAGGCGTCCAGTTTTAGTTCGATCCATTTCCGCATCCCTGAGAGCGCTCCCAGCCCCATCGCCGGAATCATGGTCGTGAGGAAGCCCGCCGTGATTGCTCCCATCGCCGGCGCTCCCCGGAAGACCCCTGAAATTGTGACGCCTCTTCTCCCCATGCGTGCACCGGCCCCTACCTGTCCGGACGACACGAGTCCGAGCATGGCCGCGCCCGGCAGCTGCGCGGGGTCCACGAGGAAGACGCGGGACTGGATCAACCCGGCGACGAGGGTGGTAACCGCCAAAAAGTCGTGCCAGGCCGACTGCCGCCCGTGCAGCTGCTCCATTGGGCAGATGGCAATCTGCGTCGCGAAAATCCCGCCGAACAGCGGCCTGAAGTACCGCGTCGCGCTCCGCGCGAGCTCCTCCCGGAAGTGCAGGGAGGAAAGCGAGAAGCCGGCCTTCCGCAGCTGCAGGTAGGTGGCGCACGTGAGCAGACAGCTGCTCTGGACACAAGCCTTCAGCGTCGCAATCACCGTGCACTTGGGGTAGGAAAACCGGTAGGAAGACTCTAGAGTGGCAGGAAAACTGGAGGCGGCCGCCGCCATGCTGGGGACAGCTGGAAGGAACTGCTCCACAGACGCGGCAGGCGGCCCACTCACGCCGGCGCCGGGCCGCGTTTCAATCGCCGATTGGGCGGGACTTCTCCCCGCACCTCCTCCTCCAAAGGAATTTAAGTTTTCTGCGCTTGTTACTACGTTTCCGACCACTGCCGTAGTTACTCCGGGCCCAGCCCGAGCGCCAGCTAGTTCTAGCACCTCCGGCTCCGACAGCCTCGCTCTACAACTGTGTCCACAACGAGAACTGTCCCGCTCCTCCTGCTCTCCGTCTCCCCCACTTCCGCCGCCTAGCGCTCCTTTCAGCCGCTGCACTTGTCTTTTCGTCCAGTCGCCGAACTTTGCTTTGCCCACTTTCGTGGTCCCCCCCGAACAGCATGGGCCAGCTCCCAAATTTTCGTCCACCAACCCCGGCTCCTCCTTCAGGTAGGGGTGGAGCGGGAGCAACTTGCCGTCGTGCACCCGCAACAGGAGATTATTGTCGCCCTCTTCCGCGCCGGAATCAGCAACCACGACCTCGCCCTGAAACACCTCGCCCGGCATCGCGCGGTCCTGCGAGAAAAGCTTCCTCGTGCGCTCTCCCGCCCGTGCTCCTCCCGGAACCGAGGAAAGGGAAACCTCTTCCCGGTACAGCACCCCAACCGGCCAATCCACGCGGAAGGCGCGTAATCCTCGCGCAGCACACGCTGGCTCATCATCTTCCGGCGTGGGGCGGGTGCTGGTGATGTGCGCGTCCTGCGGCTCTTCCTGATATGCTGACATCGTGCGCGACCGGCAGTCCTGTGCGGGGTCCGAAATCCGATCTAGGCGTTACGCATCTTTTGCTTTTCCTCTTCGTCTCTCTTCCTCAACAAACAAGTTCATCAGGCTTCGTGGCCTAGGTGGAAAATAGCGAAACAGTACATGAGAAAGCGAAACCGACGCCAGCGCCACTGGAGAAAATACACGAGATGGCAATACGCGCATATGAGAGTCGCGGAAACCGAAACCGAGGTCCTCACGCTCCTGAACCATGTCAGAAAGTGTACGCGATCGATTCATTAATGTTGAAATGGGCACACGACAAACCTGAAGCGGACAAAGACAAACTTGCTTCCTTTCGTTCTGGTAGCGGTACCCCGACCATGTACGATCGATCAGACAGCCCGCATCGTTCGCCCCGCCCGGTGCTTAAGAACATCACTGCGCGTGACAGTGCTTTCCATCTGCTACACTTTGCTTCCGGCGACTGACCGCTCCTGCGGAAGCAGCGGCTCCGGGATTGATTCGGTTTTGGATTTGATTTCCCTCCCCAAACTGCTGGGCCGCGCACAAGAAAACTCGTATACTTAAATTTTATCCACTCATGGCCGCAGCCGGTTTTTGAAGTCTTGTGCAAACAGCCCCGGAGTTACCCACTATTTCTTCTCTCCAGCACTCGTTAGGTATGACAGAGAAACTATCGCATCACTTCATTGCTTCCCGCTAAGCAGCTGTCAACGTCTCGCGCATAGAAACTGCGGGCTCTGTGCAACCCATTCCCATTCCGGAGAATGGGAGTTGTGACGCAGTTCTTTTGGCTCCTCTCCCACAGGACGCTGTGGTCCGATGAGAGCCTGGCACCAGCGTCGCATGACGGACCGACAAAGCGTCAGCGTGAAGGTGAAAGAAGTCGAAGTGCCGATATTAAATTAATAATTCCTCGTATCGATAAACATGGTTAACAAGCGAGCGGGGTAGCTCCTCATGCCGACTTACCATCAGATGATCTATGACTATGAGTTGTACTTGCATTTTTGAGAACTATCCCAGAATAAATTGTACAGAATTAAATGGATGAATGAAATTACCGCCCGGGGCTGCCGATTTTTAGGACTTCGGTGAATAGAATTGTTCGAAATGAAAAATAATCTGAAGTACTTTTATTCACAGATGATAATGTATGACGCTGTCTGGTGGAAGCACTGGAAATTCCTGCTGGAAGATGCAAGAGTGTGGCGGTTCGCCATGTCCTTCCGGTTCATGGACCCCTCAACGCTCAACCTCGTGTGCGTGTCAACCCAGACTACAGGAGAGAGTTTTTTTAACAGAGTGTTCGTGAGGATCAGAACTTAGAAGGCGCGACGAGGTGTCGTTTTGACACGAAGTACGAGAGAGCTCCTTCCGCTGTAGCAGGCGTAATCCGTATATCGAAATATATCGACGTTGTGACATTCATTTTGATTACTGATCTATGTAAGTATCTATCTTCGACAAGGGCTCTGCCAAACTAGATTGCCTCGAGCTCGCCTCTATCGGAAAAATAAACGTACGAGCACAGCAGCACCAGCAAGACATTGACATCTGGTCTTCTCCTCAATGTCGTGAAGATGCTCTCGATGATAGATGTCGAAATCGAATCGATCTCTTAAACCCCCGACCCCTCCATTTGTTATAACAATAAATTCGCTTGGGCTTGCTTTAATCCTTGGTAAACGTCGCGGCCGCGATGAGGTCATAGGCCGCGTCCTTGACCAGGCCGTCGAGCAGTTTTTTCTTTTGCGCGTCCACGCCGCCCTTCGCAGCCTTCTCCAGCCACCAGTCCGGCTGCTTGTCGCCCTGCGGGATTTTGTAGCAGAGGTCGCGGATCGCCACTTCGTAGGCCGCGGCCTCCTCGTGCGAGGAGCACTTTACGAAGATTTGTAGGAGCGTGCACCCGGCCCCGGACGCCGCGTCATCCGCCGTGATCGTGTAGTCGCGCTGCTTCACGTGGCGCACCAGCTCCACCTTGCCCTTGCCCTCGATGTGGTCCACGAACTGGTAGTCGAGGATCTCGGACACGCGCTTCCCCTCGCAGCCCATCACGTTGATCAGCGCCTGCAGGGACACGGAGTAGTCGTTGTCGCGCCACTTGGTCCAGGGCGTCACCTTCGGCGGGGTGTTGTCTAACACCAGGTCGAAGTTGTCCGCCCACAGGTTCGTCTTGTACGCAATCTGGTAGGGGATGTGGTACGCGTGCGCGCACCGCGGGTTGATCTCGCAGAAGCAGAACTCCGGCGGTCCGCTGCCGCCCTCCGGCGTGAGCGCCCAGATCTCCACGTTGAAGAACTGCTTCAGGTAGCCCTTCTTCACCAGTCCCTGCATGTACCCGGACAGGTACTTCTCCAGCTCGGCGATCTTCCCGCGCGGGTAGGACATGGGCGGCGTCACGTACGCCAGCCCGGCGTGGTCGGTGGAGTACATTTCTTCCGTGAACCCGTAGTGGTGCAGCTGGCCGTCCTCGGTGATGCAGCCCTCGTAGCAGTACTCCACCCACCCCAGGTCTAGGTTCACGCAGTGCTCCGCCAAAAACGGCGGCACCGCCTCGCCGCCCAGCTTCGCGTGGTCGTCGGCCGTAAAGTGCTCGAGGATGGAGTCGTT
>RXOD01006170.1:0-11054 GCA_005223375.1 Amoebophrya sp. AT5.2
GTAGTGGGAGGGAGGGTAAATTTGATTCGCGCACAGTGGCTGTTCGCCGTGTTCATAGGCAGGTAACCTGTGGTGAAGGTGATGAACATGAAGCGCCAGCAAAGTCCAAACTCGATGTTGCTAGTGCAGTAAGTACCTTGGTAGCCTGGTATGTGGAAAGTGCCGCGAGTCGTCCCTCTTGTGAGTTCGTGTTTCAGCGTCACGAACTTGTTGATCGCCGATTTGGGAAGATCTGAAACGAATCAATTAAATTTGATTGGGACTTTTTTCTGGTGCAGAACAATGCCCGGCTATCGGGCTTGTTCCGATGCGACTTAGTGCTAGACTCTAACGAAAATTCTTCAAATCGAGGCCATGGTATTTATGGTATTTATTTTTGCTGCGATACACGGATGAAAGCAATGAGATTCAGAAACAGAAAAATTACGGTGATCGTCATACCTGGCTGATCCCCCACTCTGCCCTCCTTCGCTACGTCCCCTACCTTATCCATGAGCGTTTTTTCCAGCATCGCGCGCTCGTCAATCACGCGCGTGTGACCATTCTCCTTCGGCGCAATTCGACCGTCATAATTGTACGACGGCAGCGTGAGCTTCTCCACTGGATCACTGCCGGCAATGCTGATGATCGGTATAATATTTTTTCGCGAGGAGAAGGTCGGACATGGATATCGATTCGTGCACTCATCGCTAGACTACACTGGGAGCAATCTATCACGAACTCAGTACCCGTAGTTTGCGGCGTAGCTGCTCGTGTACGGTTCTTCTGAGAGACACTGTGGTGGGTGAGGGACTTGAAACTTCGGGCCACGCAGCCTTGAGTATCCCTTGCATGACTCCGCGCACTGTCCAGTTGGTTGGAAGAGTTGACGTCAACAAAACGATCATCAAGATTCCGGCTCCAAGGAAGAGTCGTGACCTCTAATTGATTCGAAAGTAAGAGCTACTGCTATGCTTGTAGTACGCCCTGCCCGTCCTTGCTTGTCGTTTCTCGGTATGTGGAGGACCATATTGCTGAGCCGGTATTCTTTGGGCCACTTGAAGCGCTCGCAGTCTCCGCGGCCTCTGCTGGCGCCTGGTGAAGGTGATGTCGGGAAGTTAGTAGAGCTATATTAGTCTATGTTGATGAATTACATTGATTTATCACGACAGCAAGAGCAAGTTCAAAATGCATTTGTTTCGTTGTAAAAAAATGGACGACGCGAGCCCATCAAAAGCACGACCGGCGTCGGTACCTTTGATAGGGTTTCACCTAGCTTCTTCTCCCAGTTCGATTCGAATGTGGGGCCTTTCGGCTTCGCCTCTTCCTCGCCTGGCTTCTTCTTGTGTACCTGTTCATGGGACAACGGCGCTTCAGCATTCCTGTGTGCCACGGAAAGAAGTACGAATACCTACCGAAGTAACGTACTATACTAAGTGCACTGTGGACAAGAACAAGAGATGAAACATGACTTGATATACGGCCAATGCGGCTGGGATGAGTGGCTTCTGCGGATTGAGGTAGTCTTTCACAGCGGTGGGCTTCGAAATCCGGTCCTGGAACTCGGTTCCCTCCTTCGCTGTGTGCTGGATGTAGTTCTTGCTGTATCGTGGTTTTATTTTTGATTTTGACTACCTTGGTGGTGGGATGACGTCGGTCTCTACAGCGCCAGCGCAGGTCATTTTTAGCAAAGCTGGTGGTCGTACATGATGCGCTTACCTTGGATGCTTCACTTCCGCTGTGTAGAAACCGTCCCGGTCGTAAAGACTCTGGCCTGGCTTTGCGCATATCACCTGTGGTCGTTGGAGATCAAATTGTAGGTGCAGTCATAGTCAACATTCAGTCTGAAAATAAACATTGCCACTTCATCTTTTTTTTTTTGTGAGGGCTGTGCACGCCAGGAGATAACACGGGCCCAGCTCGTCCGGAGTGGGTGTACCGCTGGAACTTCTGCCATAGAAATCTCCATTCCATAACCACGGCCTTTGCCACTTCATCTTCACAGAGCGGAAGTAAATGAAATCGAAGACGAATCGAACGTCAGTAAACATGCATCCGGCATGGAAATACCGGCGCGTCCTTCGTTGAGAGGAAGAGACAATGCTGCGTCACAACCTTCGGTATGTGACTTATGTGGTCCTTCATCTTCGCCTGAGCCTCCGTCATTTTGAAGAAGGTCGACCTAATCGCAAATCAAAAGAACAACTTCTCTGAGCAATTTCTTATGACATCATTTTCATTGTAGAAGACACGTACAAGTACAACTTCTACCCACTGTCTTACATACTGTCCTATTTGATGGTGCTGAACAGCTACGTTATCGCCCCGCCGATCTCTTGACATTGACTGCCTCCGATTCCGATACCGATGGCGACTAAACACAGTATTCACGATACGGAGCCAAAACCACCGCTCCCGTAGAAATCGCATCAATTCTCGACGAGGACGAATAAAGCGAACGAAGCGGAATAATAAACACGTTTTTTTAGAGCGAGATCGGCTCGCACTAGTTGCTCTCTTTCGATCTCTCTGTCCCTCATCGAAAGGCGACGCTCGGTTCGCAATCTTCCCATCGTCCAGGTCGGTCTCATTTTCGTCCGCATCGGAGGTGGTCGTCAACGTGGCCGGCCCGTTGCCGTGGTCCCGTTGCGGTTTTTATTAAAAACTTCCATCTTTCTTATAAGAGATCAGCGAAGCCCTCTCGTGGCTAACAAAACTGGTTTGTATGGTGCTCCGCGGGTGTTCGTTGCAATTGGATCTCGTGCTCATCAGAGTGGCTGCTCCTTGCCTGCGTTCGCAGTTACGCGGGTGCTGCCAACTTGGAGCAAAGGCGATCCACCTTTGTTTGCACCGAGAAGTCCAGCACGGATTCACCCATTTTGACCACGATTCCGCCCAGAATTGACGCGTTCGTGGCGTAACTAAGGATCAGCTCCCGTCCGCTCTCCCGTTTCTTCAGCATTGCTTCCACCTATTCCACAGAAATAATCGGTGGTCGTGATTGAACTTCGCTCGAAGCATTACTTACTCGCCGAATCATGATGCTTCGTTGTCGTTCTATCGAAATTTTATGCAAATCGCCATCATCTTCTGCAACACACATGCATTTTATACGGTTGTACCATCTGCTTTTCCTTATCCGCCAATTCCTTCACGGTTGTAACCTGGCAGATCACTTGGTTCTTCTCGGCTCTGTAAAATTGCTCGTAGTTGTCGATCATCCGCTTCAACTGGCTTAGCCTCCGGTTTTCGAGCAGAGTCTTGAGGTAGTTCATCGTGAGCGGGTCGTATTTGTACTTATCAGCGATAGCCTGGAGGACTTCTGATTTTTTCGCCGGCTGAATGGCTGGCGACTCCACAAAAAGCGCGAAGTCTTTGCTTTCCTCGTAACAGGCGCGGAGGTGTGTTAGGTCGTTGAAAACCTTTCGGTTATTGATACGATCATATGAGAGGTGAAAAATATTATATCAAACTAACAAGACGCACCACAGTGCTGCGAAGAGATATCTACTGGAGGATAGGGAGACGGGTCCAGCCTTTCATCTTCGGCAACTCTGCTATACCTGGTCAAGCACATTTTTTTTCTTCGACGCGTCGAGAAGCGCCCCCGAATACCGCCCAGCGAGAGACAAATCTTCGTGTTTCCGGGGCTCGGATGCGAAATACCTGCTCGTCTGCCCCACCGCGGGTCGTGCGACCACCCTCGAGCTGGAGCTCACAGCCCGGAGGCCACCGGCGAGCCTACTCAACATTTTTTCAATCGCAGCTGTCAAGACCAACAGCGCGAACAGTCTCTCTTACAGTTGTAGTCAGAGAATGCGGGCGTCACCGGTGAAGATATGTCCCAGCATGATATATCACCAAACTCCAATTGGTTTACCAGTAGCTCTATGGTCACGTCGCACCGCCACCGAAAGCTTCCCACCAATTGTTCTGTACCACTGCCAATCCCAAACGAACAAAGAACGGTCACAAGCTACTTAGCTGTGTACTTTTGGAGTCTGATTACACCAGACCGCAGTGGAGTTTTTTGTTTCGGGGTTCTTCTTCTTTAAATTTTTCTTTGTTTTCTTGACTCCTGGTCACAGAGACAAACAAAACCGTTTCTCGTCGAGCTATCAACACTAGCTGTCGGAGTGCTCCTGTCCCGTCGTCGTCGTCGCAAATGCGATGAAGAACCCGAATTCTCGCGCAAGGATGATTCGATGGATTTGGATGTATTTTCGGTGCAGCATGTTTACATACAAAAACTCATACATCACAGCGGTGGGGTAGCGTCGTTGTCGCAGTCGGTGTCGCTATAGCTCGCGCCCCCGAAAGGCCACTGCTCAGTGCAGCGCAAATAAAAAAGAAGCACCGTAGTGGTCTTCAAGAAAACGTCGGGGTGAATGAGGTATTGGAAGAGCTGAATCAATTCTGGTGTTTCTGTCGGGCGGAGCCGGCCACGGGCTACACCGCGGCTCTGCGCTAGTGGCGTCTCGTTACGGCCGGCGAGCAGCTCTCCTCTTGAAACCATGCCTACGGCTAGGACTGCAACTGCAGTCAAAAATGTACAAGCTCTGTGCAAATGCGAAGGCACGGAATGCCGCGCCCAAGAATGGGGCACCATACACATACTTTTCTTAGTTATAAATCTATCGTCGCATACGCCTCCTTCAGTTTCAGTGATATCCATCGTCGGTTTTTCACGTGCCAATACTTACTGCAGGCGCGTCCTCGCGAAGGAGTACTTACGTGAAGTGGGGCCCGTTGCTCTCTGGGGAACGTAAACCCGGAGGGTCGCTTAAAGTGGCAAATCCCCAACGCACAGGCGAAGGGCGCACGTTTTCGGAGCCTGTTCAGACATGGTCGCCATCAGGGTGGCGGTTGTGTATTATCCTAAGTGCGCGCGGGTGGGAAGAGCGCCCCAGGTGTCTCCACGTCTGTTTTTACGACCGGGCCGCGCACGCTGCGCGGCCGGGGCTGGACCCCCACCGTATGAGGAGCACACCCGGGCTAGTAGCCAGAATGAACGCATGTACCGTGCGGTAAAATTGTGAATCTACGTCGAGAAGTAGGCTACTGATGCACGTGGGTAGTACGCATCGCCATCTATATCGAAAAAACTAGCGAGTCGCTTAAAACACGGTCGGTCGCCGGACGGTCGCTTGGCTCCCATCTCCCTTCGTTTGTTGACACCGATTTGCGACCAACTCGTGTGCATCCCGATACCATGGAACTTCCGTTCCCACCTCGGCCGTACCACAATGGCACGCGAAAAAGGTGGCGCGCTCTCGTCGTGGTGCCCGTCATTCATGTTCCGACGCGTTTCTGCGGCTTTGGTAGCGTTGAAACGCTGCCATGACGTATTGGAGCTGCATGACGCGGCGGATCTGCGTCGCGATGTGGATGTACTGAATCATGTCGTGCAGGGAATATCCCCCGAACGTCTTCACTCGCTCATAGTCCTCTCGTGTCAGCGTGTCCGGGAAGCAGCACAGCTTCTTCAGAAACACTTTGTGCATCAGGGTCAGGTAGAAATTCAACCTGCGATTGCGCGAGGACGAGGTTTAGCTTCAAATAAATTGGTGCTGAGCTGGAACTGGACGAGGCTATTTCTTAATTGTGGGATTGATTTCATTCCGACATCTCCCATCAGGTTCTAGAAGACAACCCGATATAAGAAAGTACCTTGTGTAGTTGAAGTCGTCGATCTCCAACCCGTAGACCCTGAACACGTACGCGAACAGTGCCCGCCGCGTCGGCATCGTCGTGGACACTGTGACCCCCCCCACCCGCGAGTTCGTGTATGCCTGTGCATAGCTGTACTCCTCGTGGATCGCGTCGGCGATCTCCGGGCAGAACTGCGCCAACAGTGGGAACGCGTCGTCGGCCCACGAGAACTCACTCGCACTGCTCGCCGCCCCTGCGCCGAAGTCGATGTACTTCAGGTACTGCGGCGAGTTTGGATCTGAGACACTACTGGGCGCGGGGACGCTGGAACGCGCTGCCGCGGACGCAGCGACGCCGCCGCCCACCGCGGGCCACATCATGTGCGGCAGGTGGAACTCCCCCGCGTCCCCCGTCTCCGGACCCGGTCCGCCACTCGCGCCGCTCGACGGCGAGCGCTCTACCACGACGCTGGAGTAGTAGGAGCCCTGCCCGGGTTCTTGGGAGGAGGTGCGGACGAGACAACCTTCGGTGTTCGGGGACAACGCGCTAAACTTGTGCTCCTGCAGGAAGCGCTGCAGGAAGTCGCAGAAGGGCGTGCGGACGAGCGGCTTCGCGGCCATCACGTGCTGTAATGCGAGCTTCTCGTCCTCATTCAGGCTGTTGTCGGTGAGCTTGCCAAGCGCGCGCCAGTCCTTCTCCGACTTGATTGGGTTCAGCATCTCCTGCTCCTCCTGCTTCGAGATGAAATAGTACCTGTAAGGACGAGTGATCCGATAGGAGTAGGCAGATATTTTTTGTTGCGTTGGGGAACTGGAAACTTGAAAATCACACAAGAACAGACCAGGATCCTGATCTCGAGCTCCAGGAAAGGCTAAGGCACACAGGACTAATACCAGTTCTGGCTCTCCGAGAGATTCTTCTTGAAACAGCACGGCAGGCGGGAGAGGAATTCCTTTCGCGCCTCGTCGTTTTGATTGGAGGCGGAGCCGGAGGCCTGGCTGCCACTCTCGACGTCTTCCATCCATTCTTCGGAACGAACTGTCGCAAAACTGAGCGTCCGCGCATGCGGCCCGGTTATCGTGCTCGCCGTCCCCGCGTCGCTCGCGGCTGTGAAAGCGGCCGTCATGGCACTACTTGCGGTCCCGGCGGCGCTCCCCTGCGGCGTTGTCGAACCTGCCTTCGGCGTAGCTGGAGGCTCGCCCTGGCCCTGGTCCTCCTTCTGGAGATTTTCGAGAACCTTCGCGGTGTTGTCGCGCTCGGCCCAGCCGCCCAGCCCCGATGACTTCAGCCCCTGCTGCCCGCCGGAAGACGGGGCCGACGATAACGCACTTCCTGGCTCTGCAGTTCCGATCGCCTGGTCGCCACTTGTTCCGAGCGGGAGATCGAGTTTATTGCCGCCACTACTGCTCGACTCTGCCGTGCCTGCACCTGCTCCGCCCGCGAATGCACTTCCCGTCCCCGTTCCCGTTCCACCTGCCGCGAGGCCCAGCCCCACTCCTTCGCGGTCGCCCGCACTTACGTTGTGGAACATACGGGCGAAGCTGGCCAGCTTGTCCTCTACCCACCAGTCGTTTCCGTCGACCGGGTCCTCCAGCTCCAGGCCTAAAGCGAACACGAACGCCGCGAGTGAGTGGAAAGTCGAGAGGATGCAGAGCGCAGAGAGGAGTTCCGGGATCGACCACCGGATGCATCGCTGGCCGCGGGGGGTACTGTCATCCTGGTCCTGCTGCATTTCGGGCTCCAGAAGATCCTGCATAGACCTCTCGTCGACGAGCCACGGCTGGTGGCACATCAGCTCATTCAGTTTCGCGATGCGAAGAAGCTTCCGCGGCACGCAGTTCCCAGGATCAATCAGCCAGCCGCGGTCGCCTGAGAGTTGCAGACGGAGAATTGGAGTTTTCTTTCGAAGAAGCTTTCGAGATGAAGTGGCGCACTTTAATCCGCAAAACATTGTCACTTTGCGCAACGAAAATATACGCTCAATTCATTGCCACAAATCCTGTACTATATTTCCCAGTACCGCCTGCCATCAGAAACATCTCCACGCAGTGCCTGGCCAGATATTCGCAGCGCATCTGTGCGGCCCCGAGAACCGCCAGAAAATGCCGCCACGGCTTCGGGAGGGGCCCTTCGTCGAACAGAAGCGCTCTCTTCGTTTCGAAGAACCGATCTAGGTATCCGTCGTGCGCCGCCAGTGCCCAGTGAAGCGTGGTCAAGTTGCCGCTTTTCTGCTCGAAGAACTGTTGCCATGAGTGCGCGCCGAAATCAATTTGCGGCTTCTCGTGCTCCTCGGCACTGTCGAAGCTGCTGCTAGCGCTAGACTGCTCCGGCGGGTGTAGCAGCGTGCAGTGTCGCGCGCAGACGTCGCGCACGGCCTCGTCCGGACAGAAACGCGAAAGCCGGCGTAGCCTGTTCAGAAGGTCGAGTGGTAGTTGTTCATGGCATTAGAAACCGTCGCCCCGCGGTGCGCGCGCCTGCTCACACGCCCCAGGCGGTGTGCAGCAGAAGCGATTACGAAATAAATCAACATCATGTATTAATGTACCGCTTCCACAGACGGAAGGCCTTTCTTCGGCCTTCCGAACTACTATCTGCCGCGAGCTCCTCGACAGTGCCGGTAAGCTGGTCCACCCCCGACGGGGCTTGCACCGTAAGCAGAAAGCTGACGTGTTCCGTCGCGCACGTGACGAGCTCTTCGGGCGTCAGAGCCGTCGCGACCGGCACGAAGGGCGGGCGTTGGGCAGCTTCCATCCTGACGTCGCAAAAACAAATGCTCGGGAACGACGCGCCCCGCTTCGTGGAGGAAGCGGCAACGGTGCAGTGCAGGTCTGTAGGAGAGGTCGACGCGCGGATCTGTTTGTTTCTGCGAGGAGGGGTTGAAAGCGGTTGCGCGAACTCGTTCCCGCGGCGCGTGGCGTGCTACTGCTCCTGCGGTACGCCAGCCGAACGAGCACCGCTCGGAGAACTTTGGCTCAAGGAATAAAGCACAAGCTTCTGAGTCACAGCTCCTACCCGGTATCTCTTTATCTACTTTGACTTTCTCACGTAACCGGATAGTTGGCGTCTGATCTTCGAGTTCGATCCACAAAATGAATATACTCAACGTTCACTCGCTGGCAGTACCTTTAAAAATGGCTGCTTCTGGTTATCCGTCCTTTACAAAGCGCACGCGTCCGAGGAAGCGACGAGAATCGCACATCAGGGGACAGCGT
Organism: Amoebophrya sp. AT5.2; assembly: GCA_005223375.1. Lineage (NCBI taxonomy): Eukaryota > Dinophyceae > Syndiniales > Amoebophryaceae > Amoebophrya > Amoebophrya sp. AT5.2. The sequence continues at coordinate 8,844 of RXOD01006170.1, forward strand.
TCACTACGTACATGCTTCGCGCATTTCCTTGCCATAATTTGAATCCGTTGCCTGCAATTATGTGTGAGGACGCTCGAACTTCAATCGCCAGCCGCGCTTCATCAAATCAATGCGCTCAGCGATCGATCAAGATCCTTGCGCTGCTTTAAAGAGACAAAACGGCCACGACGGACACGTGAGGAGATAACAACGCTGACGGCGACGGCAATGCGGATGCGCAGTCGAGTCGTGCTTGCAGACCGACGAAGCACCATCGCTTTTTTCATTCTAGCTTATTCTTTTATCGCGGCGAAAGAGATCCGCTGCGCTGCTGCGCCAGAAATTCCTCATTGATGTTGCTTGGATCTAGATGAGTTTCAGTTTATTTATATTTTTGGCGCTGTCTCGACGTATTTCTACGTAAATAGTGGGGGCTTGCTTCAAAATAGAAACAGAGGCCCGACATAGATAAGCGACGGAGCCCACGGCCAACTAGCGCGCGCGCGATGCGACCCTTTTATTCCGTCGACCCAACTTCCAGTGCCCCGCCTACTTGCCTGAGCGGCAAGCAATCCGGGCGAACCCTCTCGCGCACACTTTTGCGCGCGCGCGCCTGGGGCACACCTCGCTGACCCTGTGCGCCCGCCGAGCGGCGACAAAATGGCCGCACACCTCGCTGACCCTGTGCGCCCGCCGAGCGGCGACAAAGTGACCACCAGGCGCCCGCGCCACTACTTGGCTGCACCCTCGGCCACGGCACGCGGCCAGCCACGCCAAAGCAACGCGCCCAGCTAATGACCCGCGACCGGGCCGAGTGTGGACACCGCGCAACATGCGGCACGAGCGCACGGCGGTCGTCGAGACGTTCGGCAGCATCTGCGACGACGGGCAAGGGGAGCGAAGCGAGCAGGAGAACCGAAGCAAGACAGGAAGAGCGAACCAAGCGAGCAGGAGGCGCCGGGCGGTCCTCTTCGCCTGTCGAGTCGCGGCCCCCGCTGCTCGGGTCCTTTTTTCCGCGACAGTTGTCCCGTATATCAATCAGAGCCGGCCATGGTCATCCAAGCTGCAGCGGAAGCACCAGCACCACCACGGCGAGCAGCCGCACGGCCAGCAGAAACGGAGACCGCGAAACGGACGCCGGGGAGCAGGAAGCTGAACTGGTCAGATCTCAACAGGGAACAGGCGGCGGCGTTCCATAAAATCACCGGGAAACGGTGCCTCTACCTGCTGCAGTTAGCGGCGCGACAATGCGTGCACGTCCTGGGTGACACGGCCGCCGTCCCTGCCATCCTTTGCTTTTTTTCTCACCCCGGGAGCGCCTGCGGGCGCAGTGGCACGACCGCCGCGGGATCAAGTTAGAACTAAAAACCGCCGCCATTTTGACTCCACAAGATGACGGCTGGATCCAGCGAGTACCGGGCGCCGGACTGGCAGTCGGTCCGAACGAGTGGAGCCGGATTGGCTCGCGGAACGCATCAAACGCAAAGAGAGAGCCGCGAGACATGAGCCTGGGGGCGCGGAGCCGTCGCAATGCGCGCAGCAGAATAGACAAGCACGCTGCGGCTGCGAAAGCAAGAACCTGCCCCCGCCGAAATCGGGCCAGGAGAAGGAGCACGGCGGTCGCCAATCGCTAAGCGGCCAAGTGCTTCCGCGTCACGGAGTCAAACAGCGAGGCCAAGCAGCGGAACAAAACAGCGCGAGCGCGATGAACCCCTCGGCATACCACAAGCGCGTCGGAGTTTTGTTCAGTGCGCGCGTTTCTCCTTCTTGCTTCGCGGCTTTCGCGGCAATGTGCAGACAGAAGCGAAGCTGTCTGCTGATAGAAACCCCGCCCGGCGGCGCGTATGCCTTCCACAGCGAAACGCTCTACGTCTTCGCGCCAAACGAGGTCGCGCGCTTTTCTCCGGCCGGCTATCTCCGTCCTGGCCGCTACGTTCTTCCGCGCGTGGCTTGTCCCCAAGCACGGCCATACCCTTTGGGCCCGGACTGCGAATTTTTCAAGCGCGCCCCTGCTGTCAACCATGAAGCAGCCAGAAGCGGCAAGCGGTCGGGCACGTGCGACGGAACCGCAGAAGTGCAGGCCGGGCAGCAGGACGAGGGGGACCCTTTCGGCCCGATCAATATCGGCACCGGGCTGCTCGATGCGCTACACCGTGCCCACGAAGGAGAACGCGCCTCCTCTTCTCCCGGCCTGTACCGCCAGCAGATCCCTGGGACGCAGTAATGTCTCGC
>RXOD01006171.1:0-11052 GCA_005223375.1 Amoebophrya sp. AT5.2
GCTGTCCTCGTCGCTCCCCTACGTTGCGTCCGTTTCGGTTTCCGTGCTGTGATATTAAGCCCCGCGGCGCGCGCAGCGCGCCGCGCGTTGTACATATTTTATTATTATAACTTTATAAATACGATTGCGATTGGAGTATGGCTATGGATGTAGCTTCCGTCTGTTGTTGTTCTACTTCGACTTGCAATTTTCATACTCGCGCACTGGCACTCCTGTGTCCTGTTTGAATTACTTTCTTACAGTATGTTTGTAATATGTCAGGGGGGAATCGCGCTCGCGGGCGTCGACCCTCGCGTGCGTTACGCTAGATGACCAACCACTTGTTGGGGGAAGCGGAAGAAGCTAACAAGCTTAAACTACTGGCACTGCAGCTGCAGCCAAGCCTGGGGTTAATCAAAGTCGCTCGAGCACCGGCCTAAAAAAACCATCCGCCGAGGCTCCAGATGGATCAACTAGATTAAGTCTGCGCGACATGCCGCAGCAGGTGGATAGATCATCTTCGCGTGAGCCGTAAAGGCCTAACACTCCAACGAAAACGCACCACGCTCAGCACCAAAGGACTCCACGGCCGCCCTACTCCTCGTCCTCTCCATCGTGTTTGTATTTTTTCACTTCTACCGAATACATCACCACGATAAATCCACGCTGTCTTGGAAAGCAGATCGATGTTACGATTGAATTTGAAAGATAAACAATGCGTCAGCTAACAATTTTTTATAATCTGCGAAGCAGGCGGCCAGCAACGTCGGCGGGCCTGGTTGCCATGATCGACAGCGAGTATGGCTTGCCTACTTTTGTCTTTCGTCTCAATCAATCTCGATGGGGTTTCTATTTAGATATGAAACCCTACCTGCAGCCACCGCGTCCAGGAGGTGCCACCAGTCGTCGGGATCGACACCGTAGCGGATCGCTGCGTGCGGACACTCTCGCATCAGCTGCACTTCGCTGCGCCGGCCAGCGTCGTGGCGGACGTCGACACTGTAGCCATCGCGTGTCCACCCGCCCGTTTCAAGCAGTTCACTCGGCTCGAAAATCTTCTCGAGTTTGGTCACTTGCCCGAGCTTGACCACGTTTCCTGCTTGCCCGAACGAGTCCAGAAACTCAAGAACATCAGCGGAATCGCAAGAACCCTCTGTCGAAATTGTCTTTTCGGTTTTCGTTTCCCTGCCCGCGGGAGCGGGCACGGGCTGGAGGTCGCTCTCGTCCTTCAGGGCCAGCGAGGATGAACTAGGTGGCGTGCTGGGACTGGGAGCAGCAGCAGTCGCGGAATTACTACTACCACGCTCCTCGAGGATCTGCGGCTCCTCCAAGCTGTTCACGGCGAAATCCTGCTCGTCGCTGAATTCGCTTTCTAGCTGCGCCTCCCCATCCGCGGTCAAGTGGTCGTGGAGGAGAGCGAAGACGCATCCACCACCAGAGGTGTTTGGTTGGTCGTCGAGGCCAAGGAGAAGTTTGGAAACGAGCAAGAGCAGTCGCGTCGCCGCGCTCGCGCGGACGAGGACCAGAGAGCCGTTCATTTTTCGCCGGCTTTCTGCAAGTATGGTACTCGATGCGTGAGGACTACAAGATTTCATTTTCGACGTTTTATTCGACACCTCAATCTTTCAGCAAAAATCTTTCGGAATTTCTCGTGGTTCGCCTTCGCTCGTCTAGCTCTATAAGTGATCTAGAAGTGCAGCCGACCGAGAGCGACCCCATCCCGATAAGTATCGACCTCCGCGGTGACCTCCTCGGTCTTTCCAATCCCCTATAATCTCACGAAAATCCTCATCCCCTCGATCTTCATCCCAATCCCATCGACCACGAGTTCGAATCGATTCATAGACAGAGAGGAGCCAAGGAGCTCGCAAGATCGATGCATAAAGACACACGCGGAAATCCACCGTAATGGGCAGCCGGAGTCATTACCCCACGCACGACCACATTTGAAGATGATGCTGCAGTTTTCGTTACAAAATGACGTACAGGGTTTTCCTCGTGATGTTTTCGACTATCTACTCTACTGCGTTTCCGTTTCGGCTTCTTGGAATTGTCAGGTCCCTGTGCCTGTAGTGGTACTGTATCTGCAGTTTCGAATTTTCCTGTGACTCTTATATTTTTGAGGGTGGATGCCTAGGTGTAAGAGTAAGTATCAATTACGGATGTGTGATGAAACACGCCCCTGCGCGTCCTCCTGATGCGCGTACTAGAAGTAGTGCCCTATGAATGATGAATGAACATGAGATCGTTCGATCGTTCGTATTCGTATTCGTAATACCTAGTCCTATTAAAGATGAGCAATAACTACAAGTACGGAATTGGAATTTGCAATATGGAATGAAAAAACAACGATGATCAAAGGCAATTATAAACATGCAGTGTTTTGAGAATGAGATGTACTACCTGTGCAGTACTTCCTGAAGTTTCGGCTCAGCCGCGGCTGCGGCTCTGCCTCGGTGAGGATTCACTATTTGATGCGAGACCGTCGAAAATTTCTATCTTCAACGCTATTCTTACTCGTCGTCCAGCATGCGATCTCGTGCCGCCTCGTAATGGTCCCTCGGACTCCCCGCGTCATCCCCGCTCCTCAAAGTGTTGGCGCTGTCGAGTATTTTGTCACGCTTCGGTTTGTAGACGTCCTCCGGCGACTTGTCGTCGGCCTTCTTCTGCTTTTTTTCTTTTTTCTCCTTCTTCTCCTTGTCCTTCGACGAAGTGTGATGTCCACCTCCGCTGCTCTTCTCCTTGCTCTTGTGCGTCGAACCCCCCACAGCCGACGAACTGGAGCTCTTCTTGGGCTTCTTTGCGGCCGCCGCGCCTCCACCCTCCCCGTCGTCGTCCCCAACGTCCTCCTCAGCCTCTTCTTTCTTCTTCGAGGAACTTTTTTCTCCGTGGTCCGCGGCCTTTTTCTTACTCGCGGCGGCGTCTGCCGGCCGCACCTCGTGCGGCATCACCCAGTAGGGGACGTACCCCTTCCGCTTGCTGCCGTCCAGGAAGACCACGCCCACCCAGCCGTTCTTCGGCCCGGACAGCAATTGCAGTTCCGTGCCCTTCTTCAGCTCGATCTTGCCGTCCTTGGACTTGTAGTCGTGGAACGCCTGAAACCGAACCGCGTCGTCCTTGGTGGAAGAACCCGGCGCACCGGATGAACGACCCTTCTGCATCGGCTCGAGAGCCTTCTCCGGCAGCGAATCCAGATTCAGCCACTGCGCATGCTTGCTGTGCTGAGTCACGTTGCGGACCTGGTGGGGTTTTTTCAAATAATCTGTGAAAAGCAAAAACTTAACAGAGGGAGGCGATGGGGGTACGAATGAAGCTCGTGGTGGGAACATGGCGGTGCGAATGCGATTCATTACTGCAGACCTACACTACACAGGGGATGAACGTATTTTTGATTTTGCATATCTAATGTCAATCTGTATCGAGATCGACCGATGTATTTTTTTTTAAGTAGAAAGCCATAGACCACTTGGCATCTGCCAGAGCAGCCCCGCTCTCGACCGATGTATACACAAGGTAGAAGAACAAGTGTAGTACCAGCACCCAGCCGTCCACGGGTCCTTTCAGGTACTCGACCAGGTCGTTCTCTTCGCAGACGCCTTCCTCCGCCTTCGTGGTCCGAAAGTACCCCTTCGAGACTGCCCACGCCGGCACCCAGTGCGCCTCCTTGGTCTTCTTCACCTCAATCAGCATCCAGTTCTTCTCGTTCTTCGGCTTCAAAACTTTCGCGATGCCGCCGGGGGAAACCTGTTGAATATTGATGCCGATGTATTAAGCGGTGAGATTTTTGACATCATGCTTCCGTTTGTTATATATGTCACTGGGACGAGGATTCGCGGGCTTCGAACTATGGAGCAGGAGCAGCTGCAGCCAGGGAAGCGAAGCGATTGTTGTAGAAATTGTGCGCTCGTGCTGGTGGGTGCTGCAACATCTGTGCCTTCGCATAGCTCCGACTCTGCATCTTCGTCAGTCTCACTCCCACTCGACATCGATTGAGTACCCAGCGAGCTGCTAGTAAGCAAGTTCTATAAAGAAAATTTCGTTACCTTGTCTTCGAAGCCGTGCACGATCGTGCGCACGTTGAGGTCGATTTTTTCGTGGTTAATTTTTTCGTCCTTCTTTCCTACCCCCAGTGCGGACTCGATGTCGCTGAGTTCGTTCTCCTTTTTTTCGTAGTCTTCTTCCTCGTTTTCATCTGGTTTTTTACTGCCTCCGCCCTCTGCGTCTTCCCGTGCCGCCCGCGCCGCTTCGTCTTCTTGGCCGAAGAACTCGTCGTCCGCCAACGGGCCGGTTTTTGCGGATTTTAACACCGCCTCGGCGGCGTCGAGGTCACCATTGTCCGGATCGTTCTCGTCCGTCCAGTCGCAGCACTTCTGGAGCTCTTCCACCGCTTTCTCGATATCGGCGACGACGGCCTTGCGGCCCATCAAAATCACGCTGACCGGTATGAAAAAACGAGGACCAACTATGGCGTTGAGCTAATTATATCTCTATGTATGTTGGTGCGATAGCGATGCTGGTAAGCGAGGCGGGAGATGAGGGGAAGGCAGCGCGGTCTGGGGAGATGAGCCATTAGGAGGGCAGAATAGGAAGTAGTGATGGGATGCCCACAAGCTGCCAGTTGTAGGTAGCCTAAGAAAAAAAATGCCGCTATTCATTGTGCTATTAGAGGAGCTCGAGCCCGAAAGTGAAAGGAGGGCGAGGGTAGAAGACGAAGTAAAGCGCTGCTAGAGTAGCGCTTTGCCGGTGGCTGTAGAGCGGTGGCGGTGCAAGCGTTCCAGGCCTACGAACCGCGGAAAGCCGCCTTTGCTCGTCCTACTGCGGAGGACCCCTCTCCCGGCCAGGACATCGACGAAAGGAGGCCTCGGCTCGCGATGAAAAGCCTCCCCAGAAAATATCACTATTTATTACCACTAAAAATAGCCACTCGCCATCACGCTGGTCCTTCGCTCCGGCCATAATCGAGTCGTCCAGCGCCTTCAGCTCGTCAGTTTCCTCTTCTCCCTCGTGCACCGCTTGGTAGTCCTGTTTCTTCCCGAACGCAGAGACGTAGTCCTTGCGCATGGCATTGTAGACGTCGACGAGCTCCGTCAGGGCGTCGGTCTGCTCCTTCAGAGGCTTCCCGTCCGGGTAGGCCTTTCCGGACATCCCACTACGGGGCGTGCTGCGCCCCCCGTCGTCGGTGTACTGTCCGTTGTCCTCGTCCCACTGGGGAGGAGTCAGCGCTGGTCGAATTTGTAATATTCGAAATGCGAAAGCTATTCGATTCTGAACGCGATCATGACCATGAGAACACTACACTGACTTATTGCTTTCTTTTATCGGAAGAGGCATTTCATCCATGAAGAAGGTGAAGATATGAAAGTACTTTGAAGTGGGCGTCTCAGAACATTGCAAGATAGAGGCACCGAACAACATACAAACATCCACTTCTCGATAGTCATGTGGACCGAGTTCCCAAGACACATAAAAGATAAAAAAGACAATAATTTTTTTACGGGAGCACTTCGCGAGGGCGTGGCGTCCACACTAACCGACTGACGTACAAGCCTACGGCAACGCTCCCGGATCAGGCCAGACCCTGTGGCCCCGCCGGGGGGTCACTGGTTCCGACGAGCCGGCCCGCGCGAAAAATAAAATTTCCGCCAGGCGCTCCACCCGGAGATTTTAAACGCTATAAAACGCATTAATTTCCGACAATTAATATCCAGGGGCATAAACGCTTTTAATTTCGAAATTAGTGCGTTTTATGTGTTTAATGTGTTTTATGTGTTTTATAGCGTTTAAAGCCGAGTTTTAAACGCTTTAAAACACATTAAACACATTAATTAGTGCGCATTTTGATGCCAATTAATGCGCCTCCGAAATCGTTCCGGTTAGTGCTTCTGTGAAATAATTGATGCGCTTTCCGAGTTAATTAGTGCGCCAGCGCCAAGTCGAAGCCTAGCAGCGGTCTCTTGGAGTAAGTACCTATTTGCGACGGTGCTCCCTCTCGGGATCGTGGCTGAGACTCGCGAAGAACATCAAAAAAATTTTTTGTCTTTTATGTGTTTAGTGTGTCTTGGGAATCGGACTACTTGACGATAGCCTCGTCCATGCAAGTAATTAATTAAAGTGACCACGAGCACTCGCCTTCGTAAAGCAAGTGCTAGAAGCAATAAAAAAAAGGTAGTAGGTAAATGCTGGGTAACAAATACTCATCGTTTCATTCGCTCCTGCGCTGGCGCTCTTTCTTTCTTCTGTCCGGCTCTCGCGTGAGGCCTGCACGATGGCTAGCGCGAATTCCTTGTGTCCGCCCGTGCCGACCCCAAACAGCTCCACGGTTTCCTCCTGCCACGTGTTCGCGTCGTAGGCAAAAAACCGGATGCTCACGTCGGATTCCTGAAACTTGCTGCAGTCGGTGCAGTTGTAGCGCTTCCCTCCGATGATAGCAGTCGTGCCCTCGATCCGACAGATCACCGGCACCTTCTTGAACCCGCCGCAGCACCCGCCGGTGGCCACCTGCTTCTTCAAAGACCACTGCTGCCCAGTGCCGGCATAGCGCGAGGTCGAGCCCCGCGCGGAGCCACGACCCATTTCTTTTTGAATTTAGAAAATAAACTGGTAGGCTATGAATGATAAACGTTTGAAGGATAAAGCATTGAGATCATGAAGGATATTAAGCTACCGATTGTAGTGGGAGTGGCAAGGGCAATAAAAAATTGAGAGACCCGGCCGGATCGGATCGGAAAGAAAGACCACGACGAGGGGGGACCCCGTGGTGGTGACCAATCTTTACGAAATCGCGTCCCCGGATCCTGCGATGTTCAGATATCCGAAGAAGGCCAACATCAGAAGTAGAAGAAGTTCTTCGCTTAGGATTCTATAGTGCCTTCATCTGTCAGCAACACGTCCCGTCCACGAAAACGATTTCCGGGATACCGAAGTCACGACCCACGATGAGAAACGACGAGTCGACAATACAGTCACGACCAGGTACATATCACATTTGCTCATACATATCACAGATTTCGTTCACACGGATAGTACGGAATTCTTTTTTTTAAAGCTGGAAAAATCCTGCTAGTACCGAAGCAACGGGAAGGGGCTTTTCATCCGACAAGATTTTGTTGTGACGTTTTGTTTGCACTGAACCGATCGGTCGTGGTCGTTGTCTGTTACGTATCTACTGCCCTCTGTATCTATATACTGTTCTCTGTATCTGAATCTGTAGTTTTTGTCTACAACAGTCACGACATCACCCACCGAGCGAGACACAGAGGTGCATCGTCGTTCATCGGACGGACGGACGTAAACGCATCGCCAGTGCGGACGAGGACCGGGCGCGCGCTCTTCTTCACGACGACCTACTTAGTACAACCATCAGCATCATCATTGATCAAGATCATGTGGCTCTACTACGGAGCAGGTTGAAGGCTACACGGTTCCTCGTCGCTATTGTAAGGCTCTGTACAACACGCGGCGCTGCTGGCAAGTTTTTAATCGAGCCCCAATGGGCTCTGCTGCCTGATGTCACAGAAAGATGAAAGAGACAAAAACATGTGGAAGCTATGCAGCCAGGAGTGCTGGTGGTGCTTCTTCATCCATTTCCATGCGTGCCCTGTTCCTGTGCAGAAATAGAAAAGTGGGAAGACGGAACTTGTACAGGCGAAAGCACGATGAATATTCGTATTAATTTTTTTGCTAAACTTAAAACTACGATCTGAGTCTGACAGATGAATCTTGGGCGCTTTCCACGGCGCGGCCCCCGGCGCTATCGGTTGAGGATCGAATCGAACCTCCCGTCGGTCGGCCGTCCTCTCGCCGGGTCTGGCCCCGTCCTCGACACATCCGATGGCGATCGCCCCATCCCAACCGCACCAGCACCGTCCCATCGCAATGGAGACTCTCAACATCATCAAAACTGCTCCCGGTGGCACTGGTTTCGGATTAGCTCCACCAGGGCCTTCGTTTTCGCCTGGATGTTATTTACGTCGTACGTGAACAACATCCAGGCGAAAACGAAGGTACTGGTCGTCCATTACCCTTTGCAGCAGGGTGATGGACGACCTGTACGACGTGAACAACATCGCCGCCTGCAGCTTCAAAACTGTTCTCGGTGGCACTGGTTCCGGATTAGCTCCACCAGGGCCTTCGTTTTTATGCAACGGAAATTTGTCCGCGTCCCGAAAATTAGGCCCAGAAGGCGAGCGCTGGTCGTCAGGTCTGTCGGCTCGGAATCACCGATACCCAGCTCCCGACCGACTGCTTTTTCAAGCATCTAGCGGAAACCCATTCCGAAAAGTGGGACATACTTCCTAGGGGTGTCTAGGTCCACCGGGGCTGAATGTCAAGGAACGCGGGACGACATATTTTCTCGGGGTGTAACATGCCGAAGCGAGCTGTGGGACACAGCACAGTACGTAGGGGAGCAAGCTTCTTCTTGGGGCGCAGATTAAGGCTTCTGCCCGACTCAGCTCCCCGACACACGGCTGGCCACGAGACGAGGAGCGCGACCACCTCCCTGCCCGAACTCCTGGGAAAGTGGGACAGGGACAAACTTCCGTTGCATAGTCTTCGCCTGGATGTTGTTCACGTCGTACAAATCGTCCATCACCCTTTGGAGCAGTTCGGCCACATTCGCCGCCTGCAGTGTATGGCGAGACCAGACGGTAAGTGGCTAGGTGGTAAATTAATAATACATTTTTCACCCTCATAGATATAGTGGCTAAGTGGTATAAGTGAAATATTGGGGGGGCTGTTCGGGGTTCCCTTTGGTGCGTGGTCCTGAAAAGACGGCAGCAGTTGAAGGAAGGCCGCCTTTTCGCGGTCGGCGAGCTTGGCGTTGGCTTTGGCACACTTGTACCCTATAGCCGACATAACCAATCGCCACCCTAGGCGCCCTCTTTGCCCTGCTTCCAGGCGGCCCTATCCCCAAAAATGTAGTCAGCAATTTTCCGCCGAAGCTGTATCGTATCCACTCAAGAGACCCGCCCCGAAGTGCTTACCATTTGTCCACTTACCACCTTGCCCGGTCATACAGCGCCACGGCGTTCTCGACCTTCTCCGCGACCACCAGCAAAAAGCACAGCGCGTTGTACACGTAGTCCAGGCACGCGCTTAGGTCCGGGGTGTCCTGCAGCGTTTCCAGCAGCTTCAAATGGCAGTGCTGCCCCACGCGGTACTTTTTGTCGTTGCTGTGGTTGGCGCACATCCGCATGCAGTACAGGACCTTGCACTCCAACGCCGACCGAGGAACGCACTCGTCGAAGACGAACATGAGGCAGTCGAGGGAGAAATCGTGCGGGAAATTGGTGAGGATTTTGCGGCTGTCCTCGTCGTTGCAGAATTGCCCAATCACGGCGCAGAGCTGAATCAAAATCTTCCCCTTGAACCGCACGCTGTGGTAGGAGGAGGAAAGAATGTCAACCAGGATGGGGAGCATCCCATACTGCACAAAAATCCCGCGGTGGTGCGTGTGCTTCGACAAGTTCACCGTGAGCATCAAAGCGTGCATCACCAGCTCGTCGTCGCGCGAAGTAACCATCCCAATCACCAAAGGCGCAACGCCGCACGCCATCACCAAAGTCTTCACTTGGTCCGAGTCGGCAGACATCTGTTCGAAGTAGATGTAGATCCAGGAGAGCGATGTGTGGAGCTATTAATATTGCGTCGCTTGGCAATGGCTATCTATGGGGACGAGCACAAGAAACAGAAAAATGTAGTTCTAGCTCCGAAGATAGGTTTACTTAGGTACCACGACGAGTGCTGCGCACACGCAGGTTTGCACGTAGTAGGAGGTGCTTTGCCGCAAAACGTCGCACAGCGCCGGGGCGAGGATGGCCTGGTTCTCCGGGCTCGGCGGGTTGGTTACGATCTGCCGGCACAGTATGGCGATTTATTCCACTTCGCTTGGACATAGCCAGTATTTTGCGGCGAGCATATATTACGCGATAATGAGGCGCAGAAGATGCCTCCCCCATTCTCCGGAAAGTGCTACCAACACTCTTGACCTTCCTCTCACGAGCCCCTCGCCCCGTGCCCCGGCACTGGGCAGTTGATCGAGCGAAACTAAAATTTTTGAACACCAAATATGAAGTGCTATACAGCCTATGCGAGTGAAGTGGAACAGATATAGATCGTCCTACACAGGCTCGACTTGAGCGTGATGGAAAGGGTGGGGGATTGGAGTAGGCGGCCCACGCACTGCGAGTACTCTTTTTCGCGCGAGCGCCCGAAAAGCTTTCGGATGTAGTCGGACTCGAGAAGGATCTGCATCACGCGCTCGTTGAACTCCCAGCCCTCCAGACTCTCCTGCAGCTGCGTGACCACCGACACGTCGAAGTACCTCCGGGTCATGTCCACCGGCCGTAAATGCAATAAATAGTCGATGATCCGCCCGACCTTCTTCTGCGAGTCCGCGGACAAGCCAGCCTTGGAATCAATCAGGTCGTACAGCGTGAAGGCGCGACACAAACCCCCGTCGAGGCAGTAGGAGAGGTACCGCGACACCCGCTTGTTCCAGCAGTTTCGCGGGACCGGATCGCTGTCCCCATTGGAAAGGTCCGAGATGCTAGCAGGTTGCCTCAGAATACAGCTAAAATACAGCCAGAATACGACTGATGGCGATGCCAGCGGAGCGCAATCAACAGAAGCACTGCGCCCATCGGCATGGATCTACTTCTACAGTCCGAAGAGCCATCGGCAGCACATCAAAGTCCGAACGACAGGAGCTTCCCCAGTAGACAAGCTGCGCCACCTTCCTTCTAGCCTGTAGCGCTGCAACTAGGACTAGCATTCTTTTGACAAGCACCAATCTGCTGCATTCTCGAAGACGCAGACCCGACAGCTGCGCACCTTCACGAGAGGCCTTCTTGTCCTCGAAGCATTTGAGGCCTAGAGTCTGAAGGCGTGCCGTATTCCAGGGCGTATTTCGGACGTATTTTGAGCCTTGCTGTTAGCATCCATGGTTCTTTCTAACCCCAGCGCTCCCAGCAGTAGAGAGACCCTCGCCATTTTCAACCAAGTCCTCCGCAAAAGTCAGCGGGTTCTCGCGGGTCCTGGGCGAGTTTTGGAGGCATGGTTCGATTTCGATAT